>JBAMJV010003246.1:0-77456 GCA_037951105.1 Echinarachnius parma
CAAAGTGAGTGCAGTGAGTTAGTGAATATCACTTTGCATTTTTGCTCATAACTTGGCCATGCAATGTCCATTTGACTCAGTGAAATTTTCACACAATACCCTGTGGACATATAACAACAATATACATTGCATCAACAAATAAAATGAGTGTCAATTAGAGAATTGCGAGACGTTAAACACAACTGTAATTATACATGAGAAAGTAGATTTTGTATGTATAAATAGAAGAAGAAAAGAAGAAGAAGAAGAAGAAGAAGAAGAAGAAGAAGAAGAAGAAGAAGAAGAAGAAGAAGAAGAAGAAGAAGAAGAAGAAGAAGAAGAAGAAGAAGAAGAAGAAGAAGAAGAAGAAGAAGAAGAAGAAGAAGAAGAAGAAGAAGAAGAAGAAGAAGAAGAAGAAGAAGAAGAAGAAGAAGAAGAAGAAGTGTATGTACAAGGTTAATTGTTGTATCAGTGAGTTTGACACCGAAACGCAAATAATGCATTGCACATTATTTCGAAATTTAATTTAAGAAGGTATCATCTGAACAAAGATAACTTCGGTTCTATCATGGAACTAAGGATCAAAGACAGTACCATTTTTCACAATTGCAGTGGAGGTTGTTTTCATTAGTCATTACTTGTAATAATATGCAGGCATGCACTCGCGTAAAAGGGATAGGCCTAGTAATTATTATAAAGAGCATATTTGTCCGATTTGATCTGCAGTTGAAGCAACCCCCGCCAGCCCCCCCCCCCCCCCCCCCCCCCCCCACTTTCAAAATGAGTATAATTCGAACCTATGGAAGATCAGGTATTATATCCGGCAGCACAAAAGTTTCAATATACTATGCTGCGCTCTCCGATATATTATAAAAAGGAACATTGGTTTGGTTCTAGATACCAGTTGCAGCTAACTATACCTTTTAAACACTTCATTACCATAACATTAGGACAGACTCATCGTTGTAATTATACATTTATAACTGTCATAATATTGATGATATTAGCGTGTATATCATCGAACTACCAAACAAATACAGACTACGTACCTAAGCTAAACAACAGAGAGAAGATAACTTAGCCTAATTCTATTTTGTTTCAACAATGAAAAGAATAAAGGTTGATAAAATATACGTTTGTTTTGTGATATGAAATCATTGTGCCATTGCGTGGAAATGTTTTAAACACAATTCGTATACTACCCGCAACTAAGAACCGCGGTTGAAAATGCGCGGTGAGATGCCCGCACTTCAAAACCGCGGGTATAAACGCCCTCTACGTTGTCGTCTTACCGCCAATGTATCATATTTATATCAAAAAGTGCATACAGATGTACATCCGCATTGTTCCATGTTTTGTGGCTATATTGGCAATGTTACCCGATTCCTTTAATTGATGTGAATATAATACGATCACGGCCATATTGCAGAAAGAGGTTAACCGACTTTGTTATCAAACCTAAAAAGAGTAATACTTAGGTAATAATATGCAGGTCGTATGAAACCATTGGGACTGATTACATCCAGCATATTTGCCGACTTTGACTAATTTGAAGTTCCAAATCGATTATTACTCTTTCTACAATGGAGCCATATCGTGTACATGTACAGTTACATTATCAAATACACGTTTGAAGATAGCTGGGAATGTTATCAAAGTAACGATTATTAGTAGTCTTTCCTATAGCAAGATATAGTAGGTTTTTTGTTGTTGTTTTGTAATGATTAATAGTGGACGTATAAACTGCAGAGATGGTATATTTTCAACAGGTAGTGATGACGTTTGTATGAAAAATAAGCGGTCATTATTATAAAGAGCATATTTGTCCGATTTGATCTGCAGTTGAAGCAACCCCCGCCAGCCCCCCCCCCCCCCCCTTTCAAAATGAGTATAATTCGAACCTATGGAAGATCAGGTATTATATCCGGCAGCACAAAAGTTTCAATATACTATGCTGCGCTCTCCGATATATTATAAAAAGGAACATTGTTTGGTTCTAGATACCAGTTGCAGCTAACTATACCTTTTAAACACTTCATTACCATAACATTAGGACAGACTCATCGTTGTAATTATACATTTATAACTGTCATAATATTGATGATATTAGCGTGTATATCATCGAACTACCAAACAAATACAGACTACGTACCTAAGCTAAACAACAGAGAAGATAACTTAGCCTAATTCTATTTTGTTTCAACAATGAAAAGAATAAAGGTTGATAAAATATACGTTTGTTTTGTGATATGAAATCATTGTGCCATTGCGTGGAAATGTTTTAAACACAATTCGTATACTACCCGCAACTAAGAACCGCGGTTGAAAAAGCGCGGGTAAACCGCGGATACCGCGGATAAGCCGCGGGTAAGCCGCGGGTAAACCGCGGTTGAAAAACCGCGGGTAAACACAGAGAAGATAACTTAGCCTAATTCTATTTTGTTTCAACAATGAAAAGAATAAAAGTTGATAAAATATACGTTTGTTTTGTGATATGAAATCATTGTGCCATTGCGTGGAAATGTTTTAAACACAATTTGTATACTACCCGCACCTAAGAACCGCGGTTGAAAATGCGCGGTGAGATGCCCGCACTTCAAAACCGCGGGTATAAACGCCCTCTACGTTGTCGTCTTACCGCCAATGTATCATATTTATATCAACAAGTGCATACAGATGTAAATCCGCATTGTTCCATGTTTTGTGGCTATATTGGCAATGTTACCCGATTCCTTTAATTGATGTGAATATAATACGATCACGGCCATATTGCAGAAAGAGGTTAACCGACTTTGTTATCAAACCTAAAAAGAGTAATACTTAGGTAATAATATGCAGGTCGTATGAAACCATTGGGACTGATTACATCCAGCATATTTGCCGACTTTGACTAATTTGAAGTTCCAAATCGATTATTACTCTTTCTACAATGGAGCCATATCGTGTACATGTACAGTTACATTATCAAATACGCGTTTGAAGATAGCTGGGAATGTTATCAAAGTAACGATTATTAGTAGTCTTTCCTATAGCAAGATATAGTAGGTTTTTTGTTGTTGTTTTATAATGATTAATAGTGGACGTATAAACTGCAGAGATGGTATATTTTCAACAGGTAGTGATGACGTTTGTCTGAAAAATAAGCGGTCATTATTATAAAGAGCATATTTGTCCGATTTGATCTGCAGTTGAAGCAACCCCCGCCAGCCCCCCCCCCCCCCCCCCCTTTCAAAATGAGTATAATTCGAACCTATGGAAGATAAGGTATTATATCCGGCAGCACAAAAGTTTCAATATACTATGCTACGCTCTCCGATATAGTATAAAAAGGAACATTGGTTTGGTTCTAGATACCAGTTGCAGCTAACTATACCTTTTAAACACTTCATTACCATAACATTAGGACAGACTCATCGTTGTAATTATACATTTATAACTGTCATAATATTGATGATATTAGCGTGTATATCATCGAACTACCAAACAAATACAGACTACGTACCTAAGCTAAACAACAGAGAAGATAACTTAGCCTAATTCTATTTTGTTTCAACAATGAAAAGAATAAAGGTTGATAAAATATACGTTTGTTTTGTGATATGAAATCATTGTGCCATTGCGTGGAAATGTTTTAAACACAATTCGTATACTACCCGCAACTAAGAACCGCGGTTGAAAAAGCGCGGGTAAACCGCGGATACCGCGGATAAGCCGCGGGTAAGCCGCGGGTAAACCGCGGTTGAAAAACCGCGGGTAAACACAGAGAAGATAACTTAGCCTAATTCTATTTTGTTTCAACAATGAAAAGAATAAAAGTTGATAAAATATACGTTTGTTTTGTGATATGAAATCATTGTGCCATTGCGTGGAAATGTTTTAAACACAATTTGTATACTACCCGCACCTAAGAACCGCGGTTGAAAATGCGCGGTGAGATGCCCGCACTTCAAAACCGCGGGTATAAACGCCCTCTACGTTGTCGTCTTACCGCCAATGTATCATATTTATATCAAAAAGTGCATACAGATGTACATCCGCATTGTTCCATGTTTTGTGGCTATATTGGCAATGTTACCCGATTCCTTTAATTGATGTGAATATCATACGATCACGGCCATTTTGCAGAAAGAGGTTAACCGACTTTGTTATCAAACCTAAAAAGAGTAATACTTAGGTAATATGCAGGTCGTATGAAACCATTGGGACTGATTACATCCAGCATATTTGCCGACTTTGACTAATTTGAAGTTCCAAATCGATTATTACTCTTTCTACAATGGAGCCAAATCGTGTACATGTACAGTTACATTATCAAATACGCGTTTGAAGATAGCTGGGAATGTTATCAAAGTAACGATTATTAGTAGTCTTTCCTATAGCAAGATATAGTAGGTTTTTTGTTGTTGTTTTATAATGATTAATAGTGGACGTATAAACTGCAGAGATGGTATATTTTCAACAGGTAGTGATGACGTTTGTCTGAAAAATAAGCGGTCATTATTATAAAGAGCATATTTGTCCGATTTGATCTGCAGTTGAAGCAACCCCCGCCAGCCCCCCCCCCCCCTTTCAAAATGAGTATAATTCGAACCTATGGAAGATAAGGTATTATATCCGGCAGCACAAAAGTTTCAATATACTATGCTACGCTCTCCGATATAGTATAAAAAGGAACATTGGTTTGGTTCTAGATACCAGTTGCAGCTAACTATACCTTTTAAACACTTCATTTCCATAACATTAGGACAGAATCATCGTTGTAATTATACATTTATAACTGTCATAATATTGATGATATTAGCGTGTATATCATCGAACTACCAAACAAATACAGACTACGTACTTAAGCTAAACAACAGAGAAGATAACTTAGCCTAATTCTATTTTGTTTCAACAATGAAAAGAATAAAGGTTGATAAAATATACGTTTGTTTTGTGATATGAAATCATTGTGCCATTGCGTGGAAATGTTTTAAACACAATTCGTATACTACCCGCAACTAAGAACCGCGGTTGAAAAAGCGCGGGTAAACCGCGGATACCGCGGATAAGCCGCGGGTAAACCGCGGTTGAAAAACCGCGGGTAAACACAGAGAAGATAACTTAGCCTAATTCTATTTTGTTTCAACAATGAAAAGAATAAAAGTTGATAAAATATACGTTTGTTTTGTGATATGAAATCATTGTGCCATTGCGTGGAAATGTAATTTGTATACTACCCGCACCTAAGAACCGCGGTTGAAAATGCGCGGTGAGATGCCCGCACTTCAAAACCGCGGGTATAAACGCCCTCTACGTTGTCGTCTTACCGCCAATGTATCATATTTATATCAAAAAGTGCATACAGATGTACATCCGCATTGTTCCATGTTTTGTGGCTATATTGGCAATGTTACCCGATTCCTTTAATTGATGTGAATATCATACGATCACGGCCATTTTGCAGAAAGAGGTTAACCGACTTTGTTATCAAACCTAAAAAGAGTAATACTTAGGTAATATGCAGGTCGTATGAAACCATTGGGACTGATTACATCCAGCATATTTGCCGACTTTGACTAATTTGAAGTTCCAAATCGATTATTACTCTTTCTACAATGGAGCCATATCGTGTACATGTACAGTTACATTATCAAATACGCGTTTGAAGATAGCTGGGAATGTTATCAAAGTAACGATTATTAGTAGTCTTTCCTATAGCAAGATATAGTAGGTTTTTTGTTGTTGTTTTATAATGATTAATAGTGGACGTATAAACTGCAGAGATGGTATATTTTCAACAGGTAGTGATGACGTTTGTCTGAAAAATAAGCGGTCATTATTATAAAGAGCATATTTGTCCGATTTGATCTGCAGTTGAAGCAACCCCCGCCAGCCCCCCCCCCCCCCCTTTCAAAATGAGTATAATTCGAACCTATGGAAGATAAGGTATTATATCCGGCAGCACAAAAGTTTCAATATACTATGCTACGCTCTCCGATATAGTATAAAAAGGAACATTGGTTTGGTTCTAGATACCAGTTGCAGCTAACTATACCTTTTAAACACTTCATTTCCATAACATTAGGACAGACTCATCGTTGTAATTATACATTTATAACTGTCATAATATTGATGATATTAGCGTGTATATCATCGAACTACCAAACAAATACAGACTACGTACCTAAGCTAAACAACAGAGAAGATAACTTAGCAAAAATGTATTTTGTTTCAACAATGAAAAGAATAAAGGTTGATAAAATATACGTTTGTTTTGTGATATGAAATCATTGTGCCATTGCGTGGAAATGTTTTAAACACAATTCGTATACTACCCGCAACTAAGAACCGCGGTTGAAAAAGCGCGGGTAAACCGCGGATACCGCGGATAAGCCGCGGGTAAGCCGCGGGTAAACCGCGGTTGAAAAACCGCGGGTAAACACAGAGAAGATAACTTAGCCTAATTCTATTTTGTTTCAACAATGAAAAGAATAAAAGTTGATAAAATATACGTTTGTTTTGTGATATGAAATCATTGTGCCATTGCGTGGAAATGTTTTAAACACAATTTGTATACTACCCGCACCTAAGAACCGCGGTTGAAAATGCGCGGTGAGATGCCCGCACTTCAAAACCGCGGGTATAAACGCCCTCTACGTTGTCGTCTTACCGCCAATGTATCATATTTATATCAACAAGTGCATACAGATGTACATCCGCATTGTTCCATGTTTTGTGGCTATATTGGCAATGTTACCCGATTCCTTTAATTGATGTGAATATAATACGATCACGGCCATTTTGCAGAAAGAGGTTAACCGACTTTGTTATCAAACCTAAAAAGAGTAATACTTAGGTAATAATATGCAGGGCGTATGAAACCATTGGGACTGATTACATCCAGCATATTTGCCGACTTTGACTAATTTGAAGTTCCAAATCGATTATTACTCTTTCTACAATGGAGCCATATCGTGTACATGTACAGTTACATTATCAAATACACGTTTGAAGATAGCTGGGAATGTTATCAAAGTAACGATTATTAGTAGTCTTTCCTATAACAAGATATAGTAGTTTTTTTTGTTGTTTTATAATGATTAATAGTGGACGTATAAACTGCAGAGATGGTATATTTTCAACAGGTAGTGATGACGTTTGTCTGAAAAATAAGCGGTCATTATTAAAAAGAGTATATTTGTCCGATTTGATCTGCAGTTGAAGCAACCCCCGCCAGCCCCCCACCCCCCGCCAGCCCCCCACCCCCCTTTCAAAATGAGTATAATTCGAACCTATGGAAGATCAGGTATTATATCCGGCAGCACAAAAGTTTCAATATACTATGCTGCGATCTCCGATATATTATAAAAAGGAACATTGGTTTGGTTCTAGATACCAGTTGCAGCTAACTATACCTTTTAAACACTTCATTACCATAACATTAGGACAGACTCATCGTTGTAATTATACATTTATAACTGTCATAATATTGATGATATTAGCGTGTATATCATCGAACTACCAAACAAATACAGACTACGTACCTTAGCTAAACAACAGAGAAGATAACTTAGCCTAATTCTATTTTGTTTTAACAATGAAAAGAATAAAAGTTGATAAAATAAGTGGTTTTCACTGTAGTGGATGTGTTAAATTGAATATGTTCTGACAGGTAGTGGTTTCTCCAAAAAATAACCAGTGATTATAAGCGTTCAAAATGATCCACCTTTCCCATAAACTACATTAATAACGAAAACAACACATTCGCGGCAATTAAAATTATATCAGAAACGCATGGTATTATTTGTAAAGTTGTTTGAATATTTATTATGCATCATTCAAACTAACAATTTAGTAATTCTAACAATACATATATTTACACATTTCATATAAGGAGATGCAATATATTCTACTTTTCAACTTATACAAACATCGTAAAATTAACGAGTGAATCGTACTATATACAAACATCCTTCCAGCAGGCACAAATCACGTTTAATCTAAAACGGTAATACGATTTACAGATTGCCCTTATTAAATCCTAATGGATATAATTATAAATCATCATCACAAATTACAAGCAAAAATTATTGGTTTATTTTGCATAACAATAATAAGATATCACTACCATAGACCTAGTACATGTATACCTCAAAGTTTATTGTCAAAGATGGCAGAATTTACATAGTCATGAAATAGCGTTAAGTAAATTAAGTTAAGTAAATTACGGAGTAGTAATTTTTTATTACTGGGATATAGTCATTGAAGACAGAAACACCTTGTTCACAATCAGTTCAGAAAGACTTAAATGTACATAATACATCCGATTGGGAATTTACCTTTGTTCAGAAAGTATTATTATTAAATCATTCAATATTTTAAAAGTAGGCCTATACCCCCAAATTGTCTCGTCAATACTATCCAATCATCGTGTAGAAACGTATGATTTGGGGAAGCGCCTCCCATAATTTGACAAAAAGTAAATCTTAAACATAACATTTCCTCCAACCCCCCCCCCCCCCCCGAAAAAAGGCAACAACACATGTATGGGGCTATAGATTCCATTATCTATCTATTTGATTGATTGATTATTTTTGTTTCATTATTAACACGGTAAAAGCCCAAACAGCCGAGTTACTGGTGTACACTTACATTGGGGCTGGGTAAAATACATGCAAACAAACATTGACAACATAATAAGGATACAAATAATTTATAAAGTAATATAGTAAGCAAATGGACATTGATGACATAGTGATATTGAGTGATTAAAACAAAAATATAAATTAAAACGGATATATATCAAATATAACAGTTATTGCCCAGTAAATCAAGATGGCACCAAAATAGACAAAGAAAATATAAATTTGCAATTGTTTGTTCAAATATTAAACAAGTTTCAAGTTTCAATTTCAATTTATTTTTTCCATATGCAGATAAAAAACAACATATACAAAGTAATACTCATTGCATTAAAATGACAAATAAGCAAAATAACATTTAGAAGAGATAACATAAGTAAGACATAGAAGGAAATGTTTTTAGGCCTGCTTTGAAACCTTCAAGTTTGTCAATTCTACGAAGCACAAGAGGGAGGGAGTTCCAGAGGCGTGGAGCAACTGAAGAGAAGGCACGATCACCATACTTCTGGAGTCGTGTCCGTGGGACGTGGAGAAGAAGACCTGACGAGCGTAGCCCTGGACAAGACTGATTCTTTTCCACCAAGGAAGCAACATATTGAGGGGCCAGATCGTGGACAGCCTTGAATGACAATAGTAGGACCTTTGGGCATTATACTTTTAGTGCAGTTTGTACCGACCAGGACCTGCATGAACAGAATTGAGAAAGAAATATTGATTTCAAACAGATATCAATGCAAACAACATTATATTAGATAATGTATAATACATGAAATATTTACACAAATCAAAACATCTGATGAAACAAAGTAAAGGGTATGTTTTAAAAGTTAATAATCCGAAGAAACAAACTTGAAAATATTATTAAAGAAAAAACATGAACGCATAGATTAATAACAAAACGTAACGAATAAACAGCATAACATGGTCAAATTCATTAAATATTTGAAAATTAAAACAAAACTTACGTATCATGCTAGTTGGCCTTTTCTGTGACTCGCGACAGTTGACAGGCAATAAACAGGCATCAACGTAATTGCACCAATTTGATGGAAGCGTAACAAAACTAGTTTAGTAATGTTACAAAACGGGTGCGTAAAATAAAGCTAACTCGATAGAAATGTATAAGTGAATAAAATAACCAAATGAATTTAAGCTAGTTAAACAACTTTGACGGAAGACGAACGAGTCGAAATTAGTTACGAAATTACACTAAACGGGTGCATAAAATGAATCTAAATCGTTCAGAATATTAGTCAATAAAATAACAAATGTAATTGCAATTTAGTGACTTTATCGGGCGAGAAACAAGTCGAAATTAGTTCAGTAATTTCACCAAACTGGTGCGTTAAATGAAGCTAACTCGTTAGGAATATTAGTGAATAAAATAACCAATGTATTTAAGTTAGTTTGAACAACTTTACCGGATGATAAATGAGTAGAAATTAATTCCGAAATTTCACCAAACGGGTGTGGAAAATATGCTAAATTGTTAGGATATTAGTCAATAAAATAACGTATGTTATTGCGATAGTTTAGTGACTTTATCGGGCGACAAACGAGTCGCAATTAGTTCCGATATTTCACTAAACGGGTGCACAAAATATGCTAAATCGTTAGGATATTAGTCAATAAAATAACAGATGTTAATGCGATAGTTTATAGTGACTTTATCGGGCGACAAACGAGTCGCAATTAGTTCCGATATTCCACTAAACGGGTGCGCAAAATATGCTAAATCGTTAGGATATTAGTCAATAAAATAACAGATGTTAAAGCGATAGTTTAGTGACTTTATCGGGCGACAAACGAGTCGCAATTAGTTCCGATATTCCACTAAACGGGTGCACAAAATATGCTAAATCGTTAGGATATTAGTCAATAAAATAACAGACGTTATTGCGATAGTTTAGTGACTTTATCGGGCGATAAACGAGTCGCAATTAGTTCCAATATTTCACTAAACGGGTGCGCAAAATATGCTAAATCGTTAGGATATTATTCAATAAAATAACAGTTGTTAATGCGATAGTTTAGTGACTTTATCGGGCGACAAATGAGTCGCAATTAGTTCCGATATTTCACTAAACGGGTGCGCAAAATATGCTAAATCGGTAGGATATTAGTCAATAAAATAACAGATGTTAAAGTGATAGTTTATAGTGACTTTATCGGGCGACAAACGAGTCGCAATTAGTTCCGATATTCCACTAAACGGGTGCACAAAATATGCTAAATCGTTAGGATATTAGTCAATAAAATAACAGATGTTATTGCGATAGTTTAGTGACTTTATCGGGCGACAAACGAGTCGCAATTAGTTCCGATATTTCACTAAACGGGTGCGCAAAATATGCTAAATCGTTAGGATATTATTCAATAAAATAACAGATGTTAATACGATAGTTTAGTGACTTTATCGGGCGACAAACGAGTCGCAATTAGTTCCGATATTTCACTAAACGGGTGCGCAAAATATGCTAAATCGTTAGGATATTAGTCAATAAAATAACAGATGTTAAAGTGATAGTTTATAGTGACTTTATCGGGCGACAAACGAGTCGCAATTAGTTCCGATATTCCACTAAACGGGTGCACAAAATATGCTAAATCGTTAGGATATTAGTCAATAAAATAACAGATGTTATTGCGATAGATGGTGACTTTATCGGGCGATAAACGAGTCGCAATTAGTTCCGATATTTCACTAAACGGGTGCGCAAAATATGCTAAATCGTTAGGATATTAGTCATCAAAATAATAAATGTATTAGCGCTTGTTAAACAACTTTGTTCGACTTCAAACGAGTCGAAATTTCTTCCGAAATTTCACCAAATGGGTGCGCAAAATGAAGTCAAATCGTTAGGAATACAAGTCAATAAAATAATAAATGTATTTGCGCTAGATAAATACATTTTTCGGACGGCAAATAAGTCAAAATGAGTTCAGTTAATTCATCAAAATCGTCAGTAAAATGATGCTAAAATCATCCGACTTTGATATGATAACCCGCCAATATCCGCCCGTACAATTAAATATGTTTTCACCAACCTAGAGGGCGCTAATCTCTATTTCATTGTCGCCATGTGCGCCCGCGTTTACCCGCGGGTAAAACGCGTGCATTTAACCGCGGGCAAATTTCCGCGGGCGCGGGCAAATGCCCGCGGGCGCGCGGTGGGTAGTTCCCCGCGGTCCCAGCTGTATATATGGCTGCGGCAATTGTATAGCGAATTGCACCATGTCCATGCACTAGTTTGCCGGGAAAAATGCTGGGGGAAAGGGCGCATTGAAACCCGCACTCCGGTGTCGGCACGCTACCCCGCTAGCTGGCCGTGCCGCGCTCGTGAAGAGTACCCTACGAAACACAAATGTAACGTACCCAAAATCAACTAAATCTTCAAAAATTGCTCAAATAATGGTCATGATTTCAAAGTAGTTATCTTTTTTACCTGTTTTGTGTAACTACTTTGAAATCATGACCATTATTTGAGCAATGGTCGAAGATTTAGTTGTTTCTGGGTACGTTACATTAATTTGTTTCGTATGGTACTCTTCACGAGCGCGTCACGGGCAGCGTAGCGTGCCGACACCGGAGTGCGGGTACAATAGTGAACTAGCGCCAAAAGTCTCCCAAATCCCCGTTATCATTGTCGCTGTCTGATGAATCATTCCTGTCCTCTTCTTCGGAAAAATCCATTGCGAAACTCAGTTCGAGAGTATTTTCCTCCATTTTCCTCAAATAAAACTGTCGAGCTCGATCGTACGTTATCAAAAAGCAATATACACAACACATGCAGTACATACAATGCACGCGCGTCGCTTTGCTTGATCAGCTGATCGGCCGGGCCCATTCAACCGGTGACGTCACGATTTTCAGGCCGATCGTTGAGCGAATTTCAGTCAACGAGACGGCTCTCTTTTGCCCCATTTTCGAAGACCTTTTAAGTCAAATTTCAACATCTATATCGCGGATTAAGTTAATATCCTTTAGAAAAAGTAACATTTCCTTCACAAACATACCAAATTTTGCCAATTTGAAAGTCAACGAGGGTTCGGTTTAACATCTGAAATGTAGGGAAATATTGTTTGGCGCGATCTTTAATGGGGCTACAGTAATGCTGTTAGGTAAACAAAAAATCCCGGCCCGTTCTCGGATCGTTAGAATTCTATATCGCTAACGAGATCTCGGATCGGATCGGATCTCGGAGTAAAAAAATATTGCAATTTGCTCTGAAAAAATGCAGCGTTGTAGACTCATCTTTCTTGTTTTATATGGCAAAAATATTAATAATAATGACGTTTCGAGGCATGTACATATCAATTTTTACGGAAAAATAATATTCAGATTATTCAGAGTTTCGCAAGAAAAGTATTTTTTCGATGGTTTGTTCGGCATCGCACCACACGTTTCACAGAAACTCAACCCGCCAATCGCGTGGAAAACCGCGCTTGTGAGCCACTGCCGGGCCACTGCCCTCAAAAATCGGCTATAAATTACCCTTTTAGGGAACCACACAATTCTGGTAATCTACTTACATGATAACATGGCATCTGAAAGCCGGACAGAATACAAAATAACCCCCCAAATCAAAGACAACACTGCTGAATTATCGATATATTTCCAAAGAAAAAAATCGGATTACGGACGGCTAGGCCTCGAGAGAACTCCAATGAGTTAGCTAGCTATAGCTTGCATGCACATGCAACAAGTTATTTGGTCGTATTACTTTGCGTGTGTTATGGTGAACGTTTTTTCTTACGCGAGATCCATCCGCCGAAAATTGGGGAATTCCCGGCGGCGGATCTATATCTGCACACGCAATTATACAAGCAAACGGGAGCGGTGTAGTAATTTTTTATCGATATTTTGCGCAATTGTTTTCATTGTTTAGGGGCATATTTTTGTTTCCGCCCAGCTATCAAACGCCAAGAAATCATGTAAGTAGAATATCAGAACATTTTTAAATGTGCAAATGACAATAAAACGTATTCAGAGCCACATTTTGAATGCACTGGCTTATTAGCTCGATCATACAGACATCCAACAGACGTCTCCCCTCGAGTATCGGCGTAACTTTGATTGCACATCCGTCCACAACATCGTTCAAATGACTAGCAATTTCGCGCATCCTGTTCAATTTTCGACTGCAAAACGAACTGACGAACCATGAATTTCTCCAAAATAACCACTCATAAAGTAAACAATATTGATTTCCCCATTTCTTATTTAAATTACACTACTTAATGGACTGTCAAACATACACATGTTCAATTATCACTGGAGAAAATGGGTCGGCAAAATCTTCCGATATTTTCTACCGAGAAAAAATATTTCTCGGATCCGTCTCGGAATCGGCTCGGAAGCCATTACCGCCGGGATCTCGGATCGGATCCGGATCGGATAACAGCATTAGGCTACAGTATGTAATATTTGTGGGGGTTTTTATTAACATGTACACTGTTAATGCGTCATCTCAGTCACGACATTTTTGCATAGATCGTCGCATTTTAACTGAAGAACATAATTCACTTCTTATTCAATCTTCGTTTGGAAAGAAAGGGTGACTGTGAAAAGAAAAAAAAACATTGGTCAACCATAATGTTAATCACATTTTTTTCTCTAGAGCCACCATTTATACAAGCTGAATAAATAGTGAATTTTGCCAAATAGTTTTGCTTTCAATCAGTGTGATGAAATTTTCTCAGGAAATTAGGATGAAGAGAGGTACATGATTACGAGTATAAATAGATCGCTAAAAATACCAATAAAAATATTTTTTACCAGAGTATAATCTTTGTTGAAATTTATGCATTTGAACTCAGCGTGACGGAGATGACTGAAGCGTGACAGAGATGCCTGAAGCGTGTATTTAAGAATACATATCACATGTTATATAATAATCTAAAATTCATGCAAACTAAGCTTTGTCATAGAATATTTGTCAACTTTGAACAACATTGTGTGTCAATTAACTGAGTTGACAATCCAACTCAAACTCATCATCTCAGTCACAAAAGAGCCGTGACGGAGATGACGCGTGACGGAGATGACTACATGTATCAGACACATTTAAAGCTCCGATAGCTAATAGCAATGTATAATGTATAATGGAATATGAAATTAAACTCGAAATTAAAGAAATGAAAAATAAATTGTTTTCATAAATTGTGCATACAGTGAAATAAAAGCTCTCACATTCACACACGCAAACGACACAACACGCCATATATACCTCCAAAACTGGACTATCATTGGTTAGAGCAATATGTAAATATGTCAATGCAGGGAAGTACATGTGGAGGGGAAGTGGTGACAGTCTGTGTGCTTTTCTTGTGTGTTTACTGTACGTGACTGCAAATGTACTTCTTACTTTCAAAATTAAATGAAGTCAGGTATACTATAAAGAGCTCCTGTGAGAAGTACTCATAATGGAAAAGTCAACATTTACATTTACATGTCTAATTTAGGGGATATCAAGCAGCTATCAAACATTCTAAGCTTGAGAATTTAACTCTTCACAATGGGAAATCTATTTGCTCAAACTGTAACTAAATTTCATTGTGGACGTGGTGTGGCAAGATTGGTAGAGCGTGCGCATTCCAATCTTGAGATCCCAAGTTCGAACCCTGTGTAGGCCTTCTGCTTTGGTCCCTCTTTTGGTCATTGAGCAAGACAATTAATCAACAATTGCTCCTCTTTACCCAGGTGAATAAATGGGCACCATGGTCGGGTGTTAATTAGCCTTAGCGCCATTATCAGTGGAAGCTTGGCTAGTAAGCTCCCTGGGGAGCTGAGGAAGTACACAATATCATTGTGTGGGTTTGAAATATACCCGATGACCACAGGTAAAAATAACTAGAATTTTCCATTGCCGTGCAATGCGAATGCATCCCCCAGCACTGGCAGTGATTTTTGTATGATCCTCCTGTTCGAAGGAGGGACAAAGAAATCTGACAGCCACGAAAATTTGATATTTGACCCTATAATAACAGATGGAACACTGGAGGCAGCATGACCAAAAATTGTTGGTGTCTAGATGTATACAAAGATACACCTCCATACAATATTTGAAAGAAATCCGTCAAGAAACGTGGCAGTTAGAGCGCAAACAAGAATATGACGCGGCGGCGGCAGCGGCGGTGACAGCGACAGCGGCGGGGGCATGATGCAGCTGAATCCAAAGTAACCCCATGCAGCATACTGCTGACGGGGGATACAATTAAATAATTATCTAAGCACAGTAGAATTTATATTTACAGTAGCTGCGGTATATAAATGGTCATATTATTATTATGATAAATCTAGTTTGTTATCAATTAAAAATATATCTAATTAATAAATAATATATATAAACATGCTTGAATGGTGGAAATACATCTTAATGGCTTCATGTAGAATAGGAAACTGTTTTCAATAAAAATCGTCACTGTAAAAATGTAACTGAAAGTTTGCATATTTATTACAAAATTTGATCCGATTTATTAATTCAACAGAAAGATAAATATGAACAAAGTTGAATATATTCACGAAAACATGGCGATATAGCCCAAATGTGTCTTGCCCACCAACACAGGTAAACTTCACATTTGACCTCACTTGACCTTTAACCAACTTATGTGACCTTTGTCCCCAGAATATCATGGAGGCCAATATAGGGCATCTTCAAATCAATTTTGGTTACAAACAGATGCAGGGTTGGAAAGCTACCAACCCAGTAATATAGTCTTACAGGTAAACTTTTACATTTGACCTAAATTTTTGCACATATCTACAAAGTTGTTTTAACATTATAATAGATGATTTGATTTTTTTTTTTCAAAGAAGTCTATTTTTGTTGTCTTTTTCTAAAAAGTAAAGATGTCTCCCAGCAGGGTAGATATAAAGAAATATATTTTTAAATCAAATGTTGCAACTATGAGAGCATTCAAAAGGGAATGATTCTCATTTCACATGTTTTATTCAACAAACTTTCAGATGAAATTAAAACCAACCAATTTAGTGTCAAGGGGCATTTCAGGAATTGTACCAATACTCAAGTGTACATTCAACCCGTTGGCCGTTTCACTACGAGATTCTGATATTTCTGTATAAACTTTGTACACAATTAACCCACCCGGTTCTGGTTGTCAATGGGGTAACAGAAAACAGATAACTAATAAAAATCAGCAGTATGCTTACCAGTGCAGGAGTGATGTTGGGTATTCAACAGATGACAAAACAACTGCAAAAGAGAGAAAAACAAATTGCAATGTATGTTTCAGAACAAATGCAACATGTACACTGAATGCAGACAGCTGTAATACGCTGTACAGTGCACACATGTATTCAACATACATGTAGGTCCAAATTCGGAGGGTTAAATTGAAATAAACCCTATACATAACATTTTCAGGTTACACATCAATTTAAATTGAGTCGGCGGTTTCAGAAGTTAATTTTGAGAATTTCTTAGTTCAGATGATTGAAACACAAGATGGTCACAGTGATCCTGCACAAAAGTAAACACAATGTCCGCCAAAAGAGCACTCAATAAAAAATCAGGTAGAAGAAAAATAATCAAATTCTGTACATCCACCTTGTTGTCACACGCACAGATTCCTGAATGAATAAAAAATATTGCTCTCCTTGGTTGGTACTCAGAACGACTAAACTCTACTTCATTGTACTGGCTGGACTCATGAGAAAACCCCAGGGCAAAAAATACGCCGGTGGGCGGAACCATGGAAGAGGATCCAGACTCAGCTCCAGCCAATCACCAATCAGAGACGAGGGTGCTAGCCATGGTTTAATCAGAACCAAGGTTTAAAGTATACATACAAATATTCCAGGGTTGCCATATTCATACATGAAACATGTATACAATTGTGCAGAATGGGGGACATAACTAGAAATTGCGCGCTCGGCGGGTCGCGCAGCCGAGCACATGTATCCCCCGAACCAATTGCATTGCACTTTTGTGGGTTGTAATATTGTGAACTGAACAAGTTTGGTGGTGTACGTTGTTCTACTAGGCTGGCAGTAGCCTTTGGGCAAGGCCTCGCGCGCTGTTTGTCCTCCGAGCAGGGTCTGATTAATAGACAAGGCGATGTGCGCTTACAGCAGTGATCTTAACTATTTCTTTATATCATGGTTACCATGGCAACCAGGACTCCGCCCCACACCAAAATCAAAAGGCTTTATCCTCTTTCCTTAATACACCTTCATACCAAATTAGAAAATGATCGGACAAGAACTCGGACCTGTAGAGCGTTCACAAGGTAATCTTAACTATTTCTTTATATCATGGTTACCATGGCAACCAGGACTCCGCCCCACACCAAAATCAATAGGCTTCATCCTCTTTCCTTAAGACACCTTCATACCAAATTAGAAAATGATCGGACAAGAACTCGGACCTGTAGAGCGTTCACAAGGTAATCTTAACTATTTCTTTATATCATGGTTACCATGGCAACCAGGACTCCGCCCCACACCAAAATCTAAAGGCTTCATCCTCTTTCCTTAAGACACCTTCATACCAAATTAGAAAATGATCAGACAAGAACTCGGACCTGTAGAGCGTTTACAAGGTAATATTAACTATTTATTTATATCATGGTTACCATGGCAACCAGGACCGCGCCCCACACCAAAATCAATAGGCTTCATCCTCTTTCCTTAATACACCTTGATACCAAATTAGAAAATGATCGGACAAGAACTCGGACCTGTAGAGCGTTCACAAGGTAATCTTAACTATTTCTTTATATCATGGTTACCATGGCAATCAGGGCTCCGCCCCACACCAAAATCAATAGGCTTCATCCTCTTTCCTTAATACACCTTCATACCAAATTAGAAAATGATCGGACAAGAACTCGGACCTGTAGAGCGTTCACAAGGTAATCTTAACTATTTCTTTATATCATGGTTACCATGGCAACCAGGACTCCGCCCCACACCAAAATCAATAGGCTTCATCCTCTTTCCTTAATACACCTTCATACCAAATTAGAAAATGATCGGACAAGAACTCGGACCTGTAGAGCGTTCACAAGGTAATCTTAACTATTTCTTTATATCATGGTTACCATGGCAACCAGGACTCCGCCCCACACCAAAATCAATAGGCTTCATCCTCTTTCCTTAATACACCTTCATACCAAATTAGAAAATGATCGGACAAGAACTCGGACCTGTAGAGCGTTCACAAGGTAATCTTAACTATTTCTTTATATCATGGTTACCATGGCAACCAGGACTCCGCCCCACACCAAAATCAATAGGCTTCATCCTCTTTCCTTAATACACCTTGATACCAAATTAGAAAATGATCGGACAAGAACTCGGACCTGTAGAGCGTTCACAAGAAAATCTCTGCGGCGGACGCGGCGGACGCGGCGGCGGCGGCGGCGGCGGCGCGACGAGGCCAAATCCATAGTATCCCCCGAAGTGGTTCGGGGGATACAATAATGGATAACAGATGTTCAGTATTGCCAAGTTTCTCAATGAAAGCAGACTGTTCCAAATATACAGAATCACCATGGATACAAGCTACATGTAGGACCCTGCATAATAGGGCACTACAGGGGGTGTCGGGCAACATGTCCTTTTATGTTTAGGTGGAAGTTCATCTTCATGGAAGAAGATCGGACTCGGCTGCAGCCATGCACCAATCAGAGGGAGCTATTATACAGCCATACATGCTTCAATCAGAACCAAAGTTGAAACCGCTAGTATTCATAATCCAGGTTGAAATATGTGTAAAATGGGGAGACGCAATATGGATCATTATTATGTTCAGTATTGCCAAGTTTATCAATGAAAGCAGGTGGTTCCAAATACACAGAATCACCATGGATACAAGCTAGGATCAGGGACCCTTAAACAATAGGGCAACACAGGGGGTGTTGGGCAACATGTCTACATGTATTGTTTGGGTTGAAGTTTATCTTTACAGATGGAAGAGGGGTTTGGTTCACAAATGCTATGTACAATATTAGTAAACGTAGATCACATTCTCACAATATGACTGCACAGCATGTTATACTCACTTTTGGTCTAGATAGATATATAGAAAAAACAAACTGCTAGTTATTTTTCAATGACAATCAGTAGCAACACAGGACGCTTATTTTCTTCGGGAAATCATCGAAATTATGTTGCTAAACGTCCATTTATTATCCTCCGTTAATGCCAAATTCAACTTTCAAATCAGTAAGACATTTTTCCTATGGCTATATGTAATTTGCATGTCCGGTAATATGACACGTTTGGTACAACACCCTGCTATTTAAATACAAGAATCAGCAAAAAATGTTAAAGTGGAGCCTAATTTGCATTATTAAAACTCCTAAAAAGTTGATTCATTTACAAAGTTTGATAGCTCCTTACACAATGTGTTTGTTGTTTGCAAATCAATATATCGGCCAGTTGGTAGCATCTAGCAACTTTGTTGACATACTGTGCAAAAACTTATTAAATGAAAAAATGTGTTTTTATGTGACATGTCCTCTGTAAATTAGTGTCACATGACCAATTTATGAGCGAAAAATGCACAGTGGCAATGACTTGCATTGACATTGTACACAATTTCAATTCTCCTATTAAATTGAGAATTTCAATCTGAACACTTCAATCATACATATATATCTTATTATGAAAAAGAGAGATTTCTCAAACCAAACCCTGTTCCATGCCTAGAACTATTGGTAATACACATTCCATGAGGCATGTGAAAACAACTATAGCTAGACCTAAGTAAATTGTGTGCATTTTGACAATGTTTCTACAGATGATAACCCCCAAACCAAAGCTGTCCTGAACTAGATGCAAGTTACACTGAAGATACAGAATATCAACCCTATAAGCAAACAAAAATAATCGCTTTGCATGGTCATCTACTTTCTACTCACATAAAGCAGACACAGAACCTGTGACATGGAAATAGCTCTACTTATTTTTTTTTGGTAATAATGAAAGTATTCCAGACCATGGATTCCGTGCTGAGTTTCTTGTTCATGTATATTTAATCAACCCAGAAAAAAGCAAAGTCCATTTGTCTTTGTTAATTTCTATAAATTATTTTATCATACAACACAGTATAATAAGGTAGATTTATTTGATTTTAGTTTGCCCAAAAGTGCAAATTTATAGCGATTGGTTAATATTTGATGGATCTGTATTATTCCCCAGAAATCTAGATATGGAATATGATGGAATGTACAAAGGGAAAATTATAGTTTCCACGTAACCACACCACACAATCACCAACCACAAGAGTATCCAGGGTAGGCCAGTTTGACGTCATTATCAAATGCTTCTGATGCAGTTGCATACACTGTCCATTTGAACTATGAACACAAAATAAAACAATTGTGTACACTTTGATGACTCATACATCAATTCCGAAATAGAAATTTAAAATGAATTCCCTGAATTGTTTTATAATTTCAATGTGGTAATTATAGATATAATCATTTTCTTTGCACAACAGTAATGTTCAGAATTAATGAGCTATTTACAAATTCAAGAAAATTAATATTGATAGATATGGTCTATTTACCTTCAAATAAAGTTACTTGAATCATATTTAAAAAGCAATACAAATACATACATTTCCTTTTAAAGTAAACTTTTTTCTCCCTCTACATCAAAACAAAAACACATTCATACACAAATACAATGCCAAAAGAATAAACAGATACACACATTGATTTACAAAGATGTAATATACACAGTCGAGAGCGATTTTGTTCAACAACATTTTGTTCTCCCAGGGCTGTGTTTTGACTTACGTGGGCGATTTCAGAGGTTCGAGGTACAAATCGCCCTTTTCCCTGTATTTTTTCACTTGACTGCATGTACGTGCACACAAATGATAGCCTTCTATTTTCATCTAGGGTCAGGGGCGTCGATCCTGGGGGGGGCAGGGGGGGCGGTCGCCCCCCCAATGAAAATATTGGGGGGGCGAACATATCATTTCGCCCCCCCAATAATTCCGAAAATGAGGAAGACAAAATCAAGTGATATAATGCCAAAGAGGGGATAGACACATTTATCAATAATTAATCTTCAAAATAGCCGTTTTCTAGTTTGAAAAGGACTGTAAATCTCTTTTTTGCCGCGCGCTTCGCGCGCATACAGTTTCTCATATTGCAAGTTTCATTTGGGTTGCGGGAACTCACATGTGTTGGGCAGTGTAATTTCTCAAATGCACACCTCACACGAAGTTAATTAAACCCTCATCTATAGATAGCCCCCCGTCACAGAAAATAAAATAATCTGAAATATATCTTTCAGTCAATTCGGTCCATATGCGCTGAACGCAAATCATATTGGAATATTATCATGTCCCCCCACATTTGAAAGTGGTGAAGATTGTCCCCCTCCCTTTGTCATTATGTATGTTTGGTTCCATACTTATATACTTCATATAACGTGAAATTTCTGTCTCAGGTGTGCACCAAATCGCACAATTTCACACCCCAAAATACAAAAGCTCCCTACTGTGGGAGGGGGACACCCCCTCCCACAACCTCCCCCGCTCGGTCGCTTCGCTTCCTCGCAATGTCTCCCCTCCAGTTTTGAGAAGTTGTTGACGCCCTTGCTTAGTTTCATGGGAGCCCAATGCCCGAGACTATATCGATGGCTATATAGTAATACAGGATCACGTCGATCCATCTCATGCAAGGCTCAATCTTTCCTCGCTATGCCCTTTAAAAATACGTTACGAGTATAGGTTAACTATTTTATACAATTGTTACACCCATGATAGGAGTTGCAAATGTCTGAAATCTAAAAGCTTCCGGGGGCTCCGCCCCCCCGGACCCCCATTATTGTCCCCAAATGTGGGTGCCCCCCCAAATCAGGTCTTCGAGCCATCAATACACTTTCAATGAGCGCATAATAAAAACTTCCGGGCATGCCAATGTGGGGCTTTTAGCTCTCTCAGTGGTCAATCGGGTAAAAATTTCAAATTTCGCCCCCCCAATATCAAAAACGGATCGACGCCCCTGTCTAGGGTGCATTTCCCTACAAATTTAATGTGATCTAAATAGTCATGAATGTGTATTTTAGTTCACTGTACCAGGCAGCCTGTAGGTTTATAGTAATCTAATTATAGTTCACAATAACCATATAGTGCAACCTCGCATTTCCTCATAATAATTTCCCTTGGAATGATAATGCATTAAATGCAAGAAATGGCTGAAATAAGTTGTTTTCTCAGTTTGTAGCCCAAATCAAAATATGTCAATGTTCAAGCCAAATAACAGTTTTGAGAAAGTTACCGAAAACATCTGTATTGGCCAAACTAATTGATCAATATTGCTGGATAAGAATGAAAAAAGGGCTTGTGTGGTAAAATCCGAACCTCAGCATCGTTAAATGCGGAAATAACTGAAGGAATCCAATGGCCGCCCATTAAATTTATAAATCCACCGCCCATTCGCACCTGTACGTCCGCGCCGCTAGCGCTGGGCTGGAGATATCGACAAGCCCGCATACCAGATACCACATGTGGACCGTGTGGTCTTTTGCGCGATTCCGTGTTGTCGATATCGATTTGCGGCTGACAGTTTTATCATTTTGCAAATATATAAATCCCACATTAGTAAAAATTATTTCACATGGTTGGTATTAATAAGAACGTACATTTCATTTTGTTTGTGGGGCGTTTCCCACAACTGTCATTTAGCTTTAAGTGACTCAAAACCTGAATCCCGTGGCCCCAAACAAAGAAATAGAATATGGCATGAAAAAAGGCCAACTGAAAATTTGCCTTTCTGCTATGTACACAATATCAATATGCCACATAATTCTTCTTTAGTGCAGGGGAATGGGTTTGTATCTGTGTGTATAATATACAAACATGTATTTGTGTGTGTGTGTGGGGGGGGGGGGGTGCCAAGGCCCCCCCCCCTCCCCATGAAAAGTACATCCTGCATATCCACGATGACGATGTACATGTATATTTCCAAAGCTCTGATACTGATCCATCGACATAATAATTTAATAATAATATATATTTTCTTATACAATGTATACATGTACATGTACATACATATAAATGTTCCCCAGCACTTAATCTTTTTATAACATTGGATAATGTAAAATACTGTAAGTATATTTTTTCCTAATCATCTAAAATGTTCTTCCATTATATGAAAATATATTCAAATTGTCTTCTATAAGCTAGATATATTTGTAATCCTTTAATTCAATTCTAAAATATGAATGACATACTCAGCATGATAAAAGTAGCTTATTTATTTTCAAAGTTAGTTTCACTTTTAAGATTATTTACAATGTGTTTTGCAAACAGTCACATAAACTTGCTGTTTGGCCGTTTGCTCGCTTAGAACCCAACCCCTTCCCTTCTAAGCAAACATCCCGGAGGCTGTTTTGCAATTTCTTTCATGCATGGGGAAAACAACTTGTGATCTAGGACAAAAAAAATATCCTAAAAAAGGAAATCAAAATGGTAAACCAGGATGCAATGTGCATGGGCCTATTTTAAAATGTAACTAAACCAACTCGGGAATGGTCCTGAAAGTATTTGGGCTGGGCATTATCTCTAGGTTGTAAATTACACTTGTAATAATGAAAATTGTAAACAGATCTTTCAAATCCAAACAATGCATACATTTTACAAATGTTATTTGGAGATGTTATTGTATATAAAATAAAAGGGAACCACCACCCCTAAATAAGTTTTGAATTAATGAAAGAAAACAGTTTTAGTAGTCAATTCCTGCATTCCACCAAAAGTTCGGAACTTGTATCATTAATTTTGTTTTTGAAAACTCAATCATCATGTTTATGTACTCATGGGTCTGCAAAAGGAAACTATTATAGTGTCTAGGAACTAGGAAAAGTATTTGACAAAATAACTAGTCTGTTTTGCAGACCCATGAATGTTTGTTTGCAGTGCATAAAGTTTGATTAAATTTTGTTTAGAGACACTACAGCTGCAGCTGTGGCCATACTGAAAATAATCAGTAATCAAGGGATTATTTATAGGTGGTTGGTCTCTTTAAATATGGTCTCATGTACAGGTAGTATGTATTTTCAATATATTTCTTTGTCCAGTATTCTCCTTAGACCAAACTATGTAACAAAATATGTGAGTATGATGGCACTCAGGATTTCAATTCTTTAGTGATCAATTAACAAAGACAGAATTAATCTTTCATTTCAGGGCGCTACTTTTTCAATCTGATGAATATCAGAACATATTTCACATAACACCCTGGTGATATTAGTGGGTACCTACTGATTTCAGGGGGCTATATTGAAAATTAGAGGGCAAAGTCGCCTGAGGCCCCGTGTATTTCCTACCCTGTCAATAAAGCAACCTTTTCAGAATTTGTAGTGAACAGGTTAACTTGATATTTTCACACAATACCCAGTGGACATAACATAATAACAATACATTGTATCAACCATTCATCACTTTTTGCATACATGTACAGTATATCAACAAAGGCTGTTAATATGTACGAGACTGTGCCCTATTACCAAATACCGACAGTTTCACTGCACAAAACAAACATGAGATGCATCAAATAAAAGAGGAAATTATATGAGTAGCTGCATAAACTGATAATTCCTAACGAATACATCTGTTTCTTAAAGAATTTGCAAATTTTTCTGCAAATCAAGTTTCTTGTAAACCCTTACAAAAAAGAAGTCTCTTCCCGATGCAAAATTTTGTGTTGTATATTACCGAACATGATCGATTATCCTCGTTTTGCATAGGAATTTGTCATTAACATGCGCGCTGCCATAGGTGCGCAACAAAACGCTTCAGGACGCTTATTTTCTTCAGAAAATGATGGGGAAAATTGCTGAATGCCCATTTATTATCCTCCATTAATGCCGACTGTCAAATCCAACTTTCAAATTTAAGACATTTTTCCTATGTGAATTTGCATGTCCGTAATACGACACATTCGGTAATACAACACCTTGCTACTAAAAAGTACTAGTACCCAATTTCTGAAGAGTGGGTTATATTAACAGACAACGTATAAATAATTAAAGGGCAATGAAACCCAAGCAAAATGTTGCTTTCATAGTCTTGAAGAGATTAAGAAGAATAATCTCTGAAAGTTAGAGCATAATCGGGTAAAAAACAAGAAAACTATGGCTCTTTGAAGATGTCCATTTATTCCTATGGGGAACTCAAATTGGCAACGCACTCTGATAAGTGTGTGGAAAACTCCCCATATGTTTTGTACACAAATGTTCCCATTTTTTCAGATTTCTTCATAGTCACATTTTTCCATTCCCCCAACTCATGATATGTTATGTATAAAAGCATTCTACAAAACATATGTTGAACTCGAACGAAGGGTAAACATAAATTTTGAGAAAAATGAACAAAACTGAAATTTTGTGTACAAAATGTATGGGGAGTTGTCCACAACTTTGCCAGAGTGCGTTGCCAATTTGAGTAACTCAAAGAAATACATGGCTCTTTTCAAAGAGCCATAGTTTTCTTATTTCTTGACCGATTGTGCTCAAATTTTCAGAGACTATTCATTATATTTAGTGTCTTATAGTGCATACAACAATTTGTCTGGATTTCATTGTCCTTTAAAGGGGACCACCAGGCATAGAACTACCCATAATTATATGTTTCGGTACCGTTTTGTGATATCAAATAGATACCAAACATTTTGCAAAGGGTTGTGTAATTCATAAACAATGCAATTAACTACCACCACTTACAGAACCATTATTATTTCATGGTTCCGTACGAGCCAAACATTTGCGAGTGTGCCAATTCTATTCAGGCGTACGTTTGGAGACAATAGAATCCCAGACGTTTCGTTCACTCTGGACAAAGGTAGTCTTTGTACATGCAGACCCATATGAACACATGCTTTAGAATGGTGATGCGTTTTCCAATTACATTTTTTTTCTTTCTGGAAATATATTTTTCTGAATTGTTGATGGAATGGACTATTTAAGATGTTACCATTCATTTATAAGAATATTATTTTTGGGTGGTGGTACCCTTTAAATCTGCAGTATGCTTACCAGTACTTAGCAGGAGTGCTGTTGGGTATTCAAACAGATGACAAAAAGAGTGCGAATGAGAGAGAGAAAAACATGCACTGCATGTTCTAGTTTCAGAACGAGAACTGCAACATGCAGAAAGCTGTGCAGTGTCCAAAAATCTGAAGGCTGATTAAACCCTACATGCAATGGATGTTGCTGATGTTCACTGGTTGACTTTAACATATACACTTTAATCCCAAATTAACTCCGTGGGTTGCATTCAGACAATGGACTAAACATGCTTTTCAGAATTTCAGCTAGATTTTGTTTTTTGTGCAGAAGATAATTGAGACGAAAAATAGTAATATAGTGATCCTGCAGACCTGCATAAAAGACAATGTCCTCCAAAGTTGCACTAAATATAATATATCAGGTATGGAAGAAAATATCCAAATACAACCACATACCTATTAAGTCCTAAGTAGTAGTACTATCCTTGATCACACAGAGCACATGAATAAAATCATTAATAACTTTGCGAAGAATCAAAAAATAAAATGCATGCCTTTGTGCATACATGTATTGCGGCGCAAGCTGGAAGCACACAATAATATGGAAATTGGAAAAGGGTATGGCAGAGGTGTGGCACCAAAACTGGGCTCTCATTGGTTGGAGCATATTCTATGTCAATGCAGTGGTTTTGTTAGTTCTTTTCTCTGTGTTTACTGTACGTGACTCATTGACTGCAAATGCAATGCCCTTCTCACTGTCAAAGTCAAATCATTATAGGAGCAATACTAGGACATAAAGGGACATAAATGCCAAAAATTCAAAATGATATTTGGTTCAAATAACTCATATTTGTTAACAATACATGAGTTGAAGTTTTAGTTCTGTTTTCAATGACGGCCATTTTCTTTTTCAAAATGGCCATCAAAGTATACATGTAGAAAATTTGGTGATGAGAAAGATAATTTCACATACAATTTGCTATTGATAGTAAATCCACTTAACCATTACTTCAATTGATAAACTTTCACATGAATAGAATACCAGAATAACACTTTACCAAATTGCATGAAAAATATTGCTGGTTTGGTTATTGAATTTGACAAAAATCTTGATTAGATTAGTTTACCATAATGGATGTAACGTCAGTTACCAAAAACAAAGATTGTTCAATGTATTCCATAAAGAAGGTGATATATGGGTCACTACTTGAGACTCGTAATCTTTGACTAATTCTCTATCAACAAAATTGGGATGCCCTATTAATACCATTGGTCAAAATTGGCTTTTAAAAATGTGTAAAGTCAGTTTCATGTACCATACGTCAATTACCATGTAATGTAACTTAAATGTTACATGATTTACCAAGGGAACAATGATAATTGACAGATTCATTTACCTTCAGGAGCCACTTACTAAATTGCCTAAGCCAGTACATGTAAAAGTACAATACATGTAACATCAAGTAGCCCCATAGGCCGGTCCTCATCGTTTGATCCTTTTTTAGGTTAATTTAATATATCAGTATTAAATATTTCACTAGTATGATATTTGGGTAGAAACAGTGGGGTAGGGGTATTTTAGGTGTTTGGATGAATACCTTGGTCCATAAAGAACATTTACACAAATGATAGGAGACCTTTGTCCATTTTCTATTCATTCTGTGTGAAGTTTATTGTGAGCATTATAACGGTAACTGATGTTACGGTAACGTCAGTTACCCATGCTTTATCTATGGGATTTACATGGAACTGATTTTGTCACTGTTTCTACACAAATATCATACTTGTGAAATGTTTAATACTGATAAATAAACCTAAAAAAGATAAAACAATAGGAAATGGGGACTGGCCTATGGGGCTACTTGATGCACTATTCAGGGTAGGAAATATACGGGGGCTGAGGGCGATTTTGCCCCTTTATTTTCAAAATAGCCCCCTGAAATCAGTAGGTTGCCCCTAAAAGATGGTAGCTATAGGGTATTATGTGAACAATTACTGGATATCCATCAGATTGGAAAAGTAGCCCCCTAAAATTATAAAACAATTCCTGCATTGGTACTTTTCCTATGGGGGGTAACTGACGTTACACATGTATGTACCTGAGGTTTAGGTTGTAGAACTAATTTGTTGATTCCTCGTGAGATATACCATATCAGTCACATGTTTAATACTTATATTAACTTAGCAAAAGATTCAAAACAGAGTTGTTTTTTTAAATTATTAATTATCAATGATTTGGAATGAATATATGAGGTGCGGGTGGGATCTAAGCGGTAATCCCCTTTGCCCTATTACAGAAAGAGAATTTTGCCTTCCTTTACACCACTTCATTAACAGAAGTACTGTAGATAGATTAAAGGGATCTAGTAACTTTGTTGACATGTGCAAAAAGTAAAGAATGCTTGATGCAACAGGGTCCACAGGGTATTGTGTGAAAATTTCAAGTCAAATGGACATTGTATGGCCAAGTAATGAGCGAAAATGCAAAGTGATATTCAGTAACTCACTGCACTCACTTTGTACACAGAAGAAAAACTCGCCCGGAGTTTTTCTTATCTGAATACTTCAATCATACATATCTTTGTAACGAAAGGGAAATTTGAAAAACCGAAACATGTCCCGTGATTTTATTGTTAATACGAATACAACAAGGTATAAGGTATAAGGTATAAGAATCGCTAGAATTAGAAATTTATTTTGAGGATTTGGACAATATTACTAAGTCCCTTTAAGGGCTTTCCACCCCATTTACACTTACTTGGAGATAAAACTTACAGAGAAACAAAAAGAAATTAAACTTAAAATAAATGATACATCCACAACCGTTTTACTAACATGTAAACATACAAATAATGAAATAATTAAATCATAATATTTCCAAAATCATATGGAAGGACTGTGCAACTGTCATTTAATAAACCATTCTTTATCATGGGATGAAAATACAAAATGTCACTAGTCAAAGCACAGTATCATTACAGTAGCACTGCCCTGCTGATTCCAATTGAAAAAAACGGACAGATATCGGATATATCCGTGAAAATAATTTTTTTTTTTTTTTTTTGTACCCGTTCGGTTAAACGGTTTTTGCCGGCGGTTAACCGGTTGTCAAAATAACCGACTTACTACATCCTTAGTTGTGTCCAATTGGAATTCTAGCGGTTCCCTCATACCTTGTTGTATTCTTACTAACAAAAAAAGCATGGGACAGGTTTCGGTTTTTCAAATTTACCTTTCGGCCATATCAAGTCTATTTACCTTGAAATTTTCACACAACACCCAGTGGACATACATTATATCAACCACTCATCACTTTTTGCACATGTCAGCAAAGTTACTAGATCCCTTTAAAGTAATGACACAAATTCCATTGCATTCGATCATGAACTATGTAGATGTACAAAATGTTGAAGCGCATGTTCAGGAGATTAAAGGTATAGTGAAATCCTGGCATTGATTCAGGTTTATAGCTTTAAATATGTGCCTATATTGATATACCACACTCTTTTTTTCAAAGAAATCCTTAAGTTGGGCAAAAAAGGTAAATTTCATGGAACTTTTTTGCTTTTTTTCGCATCAGCGTTTCATGCTCCTAAAAAAGTTATTTATAGCGGAGCCAAATGTGCGCACGTGCACCCGGGTCATGACATCACAAGAAGACCGCAACACGGGGTTCAAAGTACGAATCTGCATGGCTTACATGCAGAGCCTTTGACTTGCTAGTAAAACACACTCGATTTTGCTTGGAAATTGAGGCTTAACTGAAAATGCCTAAGAAATGAATTGTAGCAGGATGCAGCAACACATCTGAGTGTAGATCGTCCATGAAATAAACTTTAACAAATGTTTGCAAATATTGAAATACTACCTCTCTGTCAACGTGAGTATTGCACTACGCGTGTACGTCTATGACCGAGCTATACTGCGATTGTCACTTTGTGACGTCACAAAGATGACGTCATTTTTCTTCGCCCGGAGTCAATTTTTTATGGGGGTTACTAAAGTGAATTTACAAGTTGATTTTTTTATTTTACTGGGTTTTCCCACGAGGAAAATATGTTTTTATTAGTAATCTTCATGAAAATCTACCTTAGATACAGTAAAACACAATTTTGAGGCAGTTTTCTTGTCTGTGGAGCTTTAAATATCTAGCATGTGTTATTTGTACAAATTAAACAATTAATTTCACAAGTCAACAACTTCACTCCAGTTTTGTTTAAAAACACAAAATATGACATCACCACCAACTCCCTCACTCCCCATCAGGGAAAAATTAATATTTATTTTTCAGGGGCTACATGAATTATACTTTTCAAGCTTGCCTGCATGAAAATAACACTCTAGTCTGAAATTGAAATTTGTTTTGCATTGAACTCTATGCAAATTTACAGGGGGTCTTTTTGGCATTTTGGGAGCGAATTTACCGCAAGCACCCTTGTATTTTTGTCACTGCTCCCCCTCTCTCCTTACTTGTAATTATCTAATGGTTCTCTCCTTCTCTCTCTCTCTCTCTCTTTTGCTCCCAGTTCACTTCACCTTGGCTACGTGGACTGCTTGTATTTTTAAATCAAAATGATAATATGCCTTCAATATCCTGCAAATAAAAACATTTACAGGGGAGAAGTCCGGAGAACTATAATAATCCAAGAAGAAGCTATGCAATTTTGAAACCAACGATATTCTTTACTTCATACTTGAGTTAATTACATTAACAACATCCACAACGACCTCATTTAAGGACGTTCCCCAGTTATGTTTGTGCGCATCCAAACTGCGCAGGTTGGTCAGATGACGCATGAATGGCTTTGCGCGTATCTAATTGTGACGTATGAATACGTTTACGCACCTCTGCTTCAAATCATAAACAAGGTTGTTATAATTTGATGACATTCAATAATGGCATGAATTTTTGACCACTACCTTCTTTTTTGCCTACCTCCCTTTTTAGATAGGAAGTTCAAAACGACAAGGAAAGTATGTTTTTCATGTCATCTCAAAAGCCTAATACATTTCCATTTACCCATGTTTGACTGTTAACTGTGTTGTCTTCACTAAGAATTGTTGTAAATGGGTACTTGACCAAATTTTAATCAAAACAATGTAAGAATGTAGGACTCTAGAGATGGCATTTGAGTTCATATTGATCATACGTTGTGACAAACACACGCACCTTCATTTATCTTGGTTCAATCCATTGGCAACAGAGGCCCAAACATATTTTGTTTCCAAGAGGCAAAAGATCTATTCTATCATCAAATTGGCAATATTACACTCACTATTTTGTTATAATATTTTGTCAAGGTGATGTATTTCATTTTGAATGCAACAAGAAACATTTCCTTTTCATTTTCGGGATCAAATACTGCCAATTTGATAATAGTGTTAAGTCAGCGAAATGTTTTCCAATTTGAGGATTGCCCGATCATTTGCATTTCAAGGTTTCGTGTGAGAAAACAACTGTACATTGAATTGCAACAAATTTGGGCACAAATTGTGCAGATATTTTTTCTCTTACTTTTGACTCGTGTTAAACATTTTCACTGATACTAAGCATGATTTGTCCAAGAATTGTTTTTACATTGTGAAACTCTATCAGTGGGTTAATTACCCCTGTTTCAGGGTTCTGTTTTTTTTTCTATGTTTCATTCTTTTTTGGGACGCAAAGTACGTCGCGACAGTTTACAGCATATCAACCACTGCAACAACAAACAAATGCAATCTACAATCAACACTATTATAGGGTCATTCCATGTCAAATCACCCAAAAAAAGTGAAAATTTTCATCGTACCCCCTTCAAATTTGCTAATATTTGGTATGTATGATATTTCAACCTTTCAAAGCGCAAAGATTTAAGTTTTAGCCCAATCCGCCCAACGGTTTTGGCGCTATGGTCGATTCTTCGGGGGTAGTTTTGTCAAAAATGGGCGTGGGCACCGTTTTTCAAATCGCCATTGTCCGTTAACCGTTGGGTCAATTTATTTTTTAATGGTGTCATTGGACTGGGGATGTTATATGCAATCCATTTATGCCATTTGTTTTCATGCATGAACGAGTTTGGATACGATAACCTTTGACCTTAGGCTTCGACCTTCCGTTTCACTTCGTGGATCAAATAATCTTGAGAATTTTTTTGGCTTAAATCTTGGCTTGATATAATATCTACAACATATGAAAGAATTGGAGATGTATTATTTCTTGTTTTTTCTACAGCCTTGTTTTAAGTTTGCAAATTTCATGTAAAATTGAATTATTTTAGACCTACACCCATGACCAAGAATTCTATATTCTGTATTGTATGAAAAAGACCTTTTCAAAGTCAGGATTAGAGCCTATTCACACTCTGGCTCACCACTGTTAAATAGACCCGCTAATCCCCATACAATAGCAATCCAGACAAATGACATTCTAATGATACCACATGTTTCCAACCTGACAATGCCCCTGTTGCAGAAAGAGATAAATCAATTGTGAGTCAGATCAAATGATCTAAATGCACACATCTGATTGGTTGAAATGCAGAAAATGTCTCTCACTGCAACATGGCCTAGGTGGAGATCTGTTCTTGAATAAAATCTTTCAAGTTCAAGTTCAAATTGCAAACTTGTACATCAATTATGAAAGCAAATATCTATAGGTATCCCTTTTCAATGAATTTAATGTTTCTATGCATCAGAAATTCATGCAATATTAACAAGATTTGCAATCTGTACAAATTCAAACCTGATTCTTTCCAACTATACCAAACACAAACAGTAACTACCCTCTAGACAACTGCTCATAATTTTATAACCAATGATTGTTTAAGATTTGATCTTACCACAATATTTCTACAGTTGTTTCGTACACTACATTGTATGTGTGAAAATCAGAGATACTTATCTCTTCATGCTATGAAAGAGCTTAGATTAAAGACAAATGACCTAATTTCAAAAGTCACAAGAACTTGCGCATGCCTGTCCATTTCTGTGAATCATCACATTTGCTTAATGCATTATTTATGGTTTGTGAAATTTCAAATTGCACTGTTTTTTTATTGCAATTAATGCATTTAAAAACAAGTGCCATTAAAAATCAAAATGAGTGGAATATCAAACAGCATTGTTTTTGTTTGGTTTTGTTGGAAATAATCAGGGTTGAATGTTTACAATTGCAAATCATGTTACTATTGCATGAACATTAAATTAATTGAAAAGGGATACCTGTAGATATTTGCTTTCATAATTGAAGTACAAGTTTGCAATAATTTGAAAGATTTTATTCAAGAAAACATCTCCACCTAGGCCCTGTTGCAGAGAGAGACATATTCTGCGTTTCAACCAATCAGATTTGTGCATTTAGAACATTTGATCTGACACACAATTGATTTATCTCTTTCTGCAACAGGGCCATTGTGAGGTTGGAAACATGTGGTATCATTAGAATGTCATTTGTCTGGATTGCTATTGTATGGGGATTAGCAGGTCTATTTAACAGTGTTGAGCCAGAGTCTGAATAGGCTCTAATCCTGACTTTGAAAAGGTCTTTTTCATACAATACACCCCTATAGAATTCTTGGACATGGGTGTAGGTTTAAAATAATTCAATTTTACATGAAATTTGCAAACTTAAAACAAGGCTGTAGAAAAAACAAGAAATAATACATCTCCAATTCTTTCATATGTTGTAGATATATATCAAGCCAAGATTTAAGCCAAAAAAATTCTCAAAATTATTTGATCCACGAGGTAAAACGGAAGGTTGAATCCTAAGGTCAAAGGTTATCGTATCCAAACTCGCTCATGCATGAAAACAAATGGCATAAATGGATTGCATATAACATCTCCAGTCCAATGACACCATTAAAAAATAAATTGATCCAACGGTTAACGGACAATGGCGATTTGAAAAACGGTGCCCACGCCATTTTTGACAAAACTACCCCCAAAGAATCGCCCATAGCGCCAAAACCGTTGGGCGGATTGGGATAAAACTTAAATATTTGCGCTTTGAAAGGATGAAATATCATACATACCAAATATGAACAAATTTGAAGGGGGTACGATGAAATCCATTGGGTGATTTGACATGGAATGACCCTATAGATCAAGAATTATTTTGTCATTGGGAGGGCAGACTAATATGTTACAACTCCCCTTTCCTGATTTGTCTTCCTCCAGTAGGCCTATCACTTTTTCCACAATTATGTCAAGTTTGGCGAAAGAACCTGTCCGGCGGTGTGGAGTTTAACACACAAAAATACCACATGGGGCGCTGCAAGTGAAACACCAACACATGGACCGTCCTTTGTAAATATTTCCCCACCCTATCACGGCAATTTTGGCAAGTTTTGTGAAAGTGACATGGGTTTTGAATGTACAACATAGGTTTTATGAACCCACCCCATCATTGCATCCCTGGATAGGTTCCCGACCAGATTTTGTGGTCTTACGATGTTTTCTGCCACATGGGGGCGCTGCTAGCACAAAAACGAGCACACGAACCCCCCCCCCCCCCTCCCCCCCCCCCCCCCCCCCATTTTTATAGTTGTTCTGTATTCAGTAACCCTTTCTCTATAATTTTGGCAAGTTTCGTAAAAGTGACATGGGTTTTGAATGTACAGCATCAGTTTTATGAACCCACCCCATTAGTGCATCAATGGATAGGTTCCAGACCAGATTGTGTGGTCTTACGATGATTTTTGCCACATGGGGGCGCTGCTAGCACAAAAACGAGCACACGAACCCCCCATTTTTATTGTTTTTCTGTATTCAGTAGCCCTTTCTCTATAATTTTGGCAAGTTTCGTAAAAGTGACATGGGTTTTGAATGTACAGCATAAGTTTTATGAACCTTGCCCATTATCCCACCCCTAACAGAAAACGTCCCTGAGAAGGATTTTTAGGATATTGGTGTTTTCTGCGCGTGAGGGCGCTGCTAGCAAGATTGAGAGCATACACCCCCAACTTTAAATTTTTTTTCCTCGTTTTGGATACCTTTCTCTACAATTCTCCCAAGTTTGGAGAAAATTACGTGGATTTTGAAAGAATTATGGGGATTTAAGTTTGCCATTGGACATTTTGTTGCCTATCATGGCCTTGATCCTGTAACGCTATCATTCTATACTGGACGTCAGATTGCCATATTCTTCAGAGTCCCGTAGAAGAAAAACAAGCACACGAACCTATGGTTTTATTTGCATATTTGGGCTTCGGATGGGTCAAAGTTACGGTATGGAAAGTTTGAAGAAACTGACATGGACTTCACTTTAACTGGGGAACGTCCTTAACACTCCATCACATCAGGTTAGCATGAACACAGTAAATGAGCATTTAATTAAAGAGAAAAAAATAACTTACATCCACTAGGCTTCGCTTACATGCAATGCAGATTTCCCTTTCTCCTTATTAACAAGGTATCGTCCGAGCTGCCTGTCACAGATCAAATGTAAGAACCAGGATGGATATCGTGCAGTACTAATAAACACGGTGGTCTAACCAACAAGGCTCTAGACTGTTATCATTCACAAATCCAGATCTATACAACATTGAAAGAGCGTTATCACTGACACTCAGTGTATCTCACAGCTGATTTCGCACGCTGCATGCACAGCGATATGTGCATGTACTAACTATTCTTTGTACATGTAGTTCACTCGATCTGCTCTGCTTCGTGTGGTGATAGTATATCCTACCTTGATCTCTATGTACATGCAGAGAGGTGGGAAGACAAATAGGCCCTGGCAAACAGCCAAGGTACAAAAAAGCGTGGATGGGTGTAGTATGTATATTATGTGGCCATATATTTCAAAGGGTGCTAACAATATTTGTTTAATTTTGCCACTAAGTGTAAGAATGGCAATATTAACCTATTCACTACGAGATTCTTAAATCCCCATAAACTTTGTACATAGCCCACTCGGTTCCCGTAAGCGACGGGTTAATAGCGCACTGTAAGTAAACAAAGCAAAACATTTTGTGCTAGATCAAAATCTGACCAGAAATTGCTGACATATTGACATATAATGTACTTAGTATAAAAGTTGCAGAATATTTCATTAAAGGGAACCGATATATATTCTTATAAATGAAAGGGAATATTCCACTAACAAGTTCAGGGAAAAGCTTTCCAGACAAATTACATAATAAAGTGCCTTTGCAGTTTTTCAATCGCATTGCATGATGGGACAGTTCCTGTTAGAACGCTTCTCGGTCAACGTTGTCTGCTTTTTTTCCCTGACCACTTCTGAGCAGGTCAACAAAACTATATAACCAAAGACATTTGCTAATGAATATCAACCTCATAAAGTTACCAGTGCAAATAAGCTGGTCCAGCTAACGTGAGCGAAACCGTGCCAGGGCGAATGCTCATAAATCAGAATAACAGGACGGTTCAACTAGTTTCATTATTTTGAGTTCTTACAATCGGTCTAACTCCAGGAAAAGGAGATCTCAAGCCCTAATTTTGTTCAGGCAAGCCCTTAAATGACATTTTATTTCATATAACTATAAGACAATGGTCCTGAAGCTTTTGAAATTTGGCTTGCAAAAGGTGGACAGGATCTTTAACAGACAACGGATAAATAATTAATTCTAGGGTATGCAATGGAGGGTACTGTTATTCACCTGTTGACTTTAACCCGTTCACTTTGAGATTCTGAAATTCCCATAGACTTTGTTATACATGTATATATGGCCCACTCGGTTCCCGTAGGCAAGGGTTAGTTAACCCCCACAAACTTTAATTCCAAATTAACTCCATGGGTAACATTCAGATCATGGACTAAATATGACATCAAAATCAAATTAATTTAAATTGAATCAGTCCTTTTCAGAATTTCAACTACAATGTAGACTATTCTTTTAATGCAAAAGATAATTGAGACACAAACAAGTAAAAATGATTCTGCACAAAAGACAATGTCCACCAAAGTTTCATATAAATAATAGCAGCTTTGGGTCCTCTGAGCCCGCTTGGACCTGGAAGTATAAAATGCCCGGGGGGGGTACTCAGATTATAGTAGGACGGGGGTGTGCGGCTGAGACCTCCAAACCCATACCCACATCTCGTCGGTCGGCAAATGAAAGGGCATTATGACGCTATCGATAGCAAAAACCGATACATGTTTTTTTTACAAGTAAAGGAAATTTTCATTATATTTCATATATTATGAGTAAATTAAGTTGTGCGCTTAATACATGATGAAGTGATAAGAAATAAACGCCTTGTTTGGTTTACAGGTCAAATCTATGTTTTAAAACGAAGAAAATGAACTTTTATTACATCGCCCTTATTACGCGCAAAGCAAAGTCCAAAGTGCGCATGTATAAAAGGGCGATTTGCATATCGCCCTTTCATGAGCCGATTTCGTATGCATAATCACCGCGCAATACGCATGATAAGAAGGACATTATCGCGCGCGTATATGACGGGCCAAACATGACATAAGTATGTACAACTATACATCGATACCTCCACGGTGTAGATGTACGGTTTTGACCACAATCGGGGCGCAGGAAACTATACATGTACAACTATTGGCCCGTCATACGCGCGCCCTTATTAAACGTGTATTGTAGGGACACACATTTGGCATAGTAATTTATACTAAGTACTGTACGTGTTTAATAAGGGCATTTTATAATCGCTGGTGACAAGCTGATGTTGTCGTGAACATCATGATAGAGGCATGAAAAGTTCTAATGAATAAAAATAAATTAAGAATATTTTTGACGTGTACATAAAAGGACCTTTTCCTGAATGGTATTATGACACGATTTAACAATTTAACAATTTACGTTACTAGAATTGCATTTATTTACATAGCTTCGTTGCATAAACGATGCTATTTTAATTGTTGTACATAGAATATTACGAATTCGCAGAAATGTGACATAATTTCAAGTTGTGTTGTAATTGTTTGTTTTTGAAGGGCTTAGTGGGAAATGTCTTAATTAGCATTTATAATAATGTAATATTTTGTTGAAATGGTCATTTAAACTAATATTTCTTCATACTACTTAGCCAATTCATTCCGGTGGTCTAAAGAGCGGCATTTTTTGAAAGTCGGGTATCTTTAGAGCAGCAATCGGGTGTGAAAACGGGTTTTTTTTTTCAAGTGGCCAGGTAAACCAAAACGCATGTTATCTTCCGTCAACTATTTGTAAACCATTTGACCCAACATATTTTGTATATTTAAAAACATTGTATTAGTTATTTGTCGCCATAGTGCTAGCCCCCCCCCCCCCCCCCCCGACCTCTGATAACCTCTCCCGAGTAAAATTGTATTGTTGACTGGTTGTGACATCAGTCATTCACTACTTAGTTACAAATAACATCACATGGTTGAATACAATACCAACTCACACACCTTCAATGTCAATAGCAGTTGCTTTGTCAGAAGAAGGGCACTGTCCAAGCTATTGTTTGGAGGCGTGCAGGCATGCTTTTGTGTGCATGATCTTTCTGTACTTTCATCTAATTTGCTAATCTCATGGTAACTGACCAGTGATTGACAGATGATGTCACCACCAGTCAACAATAGAATTCACTCTGGAGGTTTTTTTTTTTAGGAGGTGGGGCTTAGCAACATGAAGAAACATAAATGATACAATATTTAAAAATATACGAAACATATTTTTAAAATTTCGAAAACAAATTACAAATGTGTAAACCAATACATATACAGGAGTAAACATGCATTTGGTTTTCAAGACCCCTTTAAGCGGCAAATATCCGTTTTACATTATACATGAGTTTAAACTGATGGAAATATTGCTATATTTTGCCATAAACTAAGTAATGTTAAATGGCCTTCTCAATATGAGTGTTACAATACCTTTTTAGCAATTTTTGTGTCGTTATACGATGAATGTTTTCCCATAGTAAATATATATAGAAAAAAATACATTTTAGAAACCTTGGTTTCATTCTCATTTAAAACTATGTCAAGGAAGAAGTTGAATTTGTATAAACGATAGATTTTTAAAAATCCCTCTGATAGAAAGTATACAAAGATGAGAAACAAGTTCACGTTTGAGTCTCGTAAAGCAGAAAGAAAATATTATGAATTTAAATTTAAAGATACTATAGGTAATATGTCTGCTACATGGAAGGTTATAAACAATTTACTTGGTAAAAAAAGAAATCATCAAATGCAAATTTTGTAAGTGATGCATATTTCAATTCCAGACCATGAAATTGCTGATAGTTTTCATGATTATTTTGTAAATGCTGCATCCAATTTATTGAATGAATCGGTACAGTCATGATGTTAATTCTGGTTGTCATTTTAATGTCTCATTTAATTCCCAATCCATGTTTCTTGTTCACCCGTAAGTTCTCGTGAGATTATTGATATCATTCTCGGAATGAAAAGTGCAACAAGCCCAGGATTTGAGGATATTTCAATTTCTGTTGTGAAAAGGGTAATACATTTAATAGCTGAACCTCTATGTCAAATTTTTAATTTTTCTTTTTTTGCATGGCATCTTTCCTACCTAAATGAAAATTGCTAAAGTTATACCGATTTATAAAAAAAGTGATCATAGTTTATTTTCGAATTATCGACCATTTTCTTTATTATCCAAATTTTTAAAGATCTTAATTGGAAAGATGTATGTATAATTCAAATTTATTCAAAAAAATGATTTGTTATTTTCTAATCAGTTTGGCTTCAGGCCTCAACACTCCACCTCTTCAGCACTTATAGAATTTATTCACCATATAACATGTGCTTTGGATGCAAAACTATTTTCAATAACCTTATTTCTAGATTTAACAAAGTAATTCGACTGCCGGGAACATTATATTTTGATAAATAAATAAAGACCATCCCCACCAAGATTCTTTTATCTTTAATTATGGTCCCTTCTCATATTCCTATCTCACTTATTTGTATTGTACAATCTTTATATTTATGTATTATTTATTTGTTTTGTTTTACATTGTAAATTATTTCCTTGTTTTGGTGTTATGAGTCAATAAAAGAAATGATATTAAAGGGGCCGTGCAACCCAAATGCATGTTGACCTCTGTTCATCTATATAGTGTACACATTCAATATTTGTAAACATTTTACAAAATGGCTTCCCTAATTTGCATTAATTTGCATAAATTTGCATAAATTTGCATACAGATTATATCTGGGAAACTTGTTGATTATGTGAACATATCTTATGCTATGATACGCCTTAAAAAAAAACACAATTATGATCTTCAAGGAGATGCTCTTACACTACACACTGCATAGACGTATGCGCCCTTCAACACAGTACGGTATATATAGGGAGTGCCCTTTCATTTGCCGAAATTCACTCCACTTTGCGAATGTGAAGAAGGGCGCGCGCGATAGTGCCCTTTTAATTGCCGAAATCGCGCAGTTTGGCGATATCGCCCTTTGATTATTGGGGATTATCTCCGGATTTCGGGCAAATCTGGAAAATTTGAAAATATCATTGGAAAGGTATTTTGATACTCTATCCGAATATGCAAAAAAACGAAAAACGATATTTTTCGATACTATCGCCCAAACTGCCCTTTCATTTGCCGACCGACGATCTAAGGGTCCTTTTGCGAAAAGGGGACCCATGTCTAAGGATTTTTTTTCGCCTGCGGCGCATGTTTTGGGCGTATTTCCCGCTGCGGGGCATGTGTTTTGGCGTATTTCTCGCAAATTTTGTGGTTTTAAGTTAGCGAGCGTAGCGAGCTTGAAAATTTTTGCTTTTTCACATCGGCAAACCCAAAAATCCCATATAAAAAAGGGGAAATTTGAAAAAGGGGACCCATGTCTAAGGATTTTTTTGATGAAATTCCGAGCGGCACATCCCCGTATACCCAATATACGTGAGTACCCCCCCCCCCGGGATAAAATGAACTATGAATTTGGTTAATTTGTATGAAATATAATAATAAATCTGTGTACTTGATAGTATACTTGATGACTATAATAAAGTATATGTGCTGCAATAATACACAAGTACATGTACTTGCATACGATGCATACAAAATCTTGGTATTATTGTAAACCGGCTTTAGACTGGCTTGTCTAAGTTGTATTCATCCTGAACTGCCTTTTGAAGGCACACATAAAAATCATCCAATTCCAAGCTACTGTATAGTAAGTGTCATATGACTGAAATATCAAATTAAACTAATGAGGAAGAATGAAAAAGAAATTGTTTCCATAAATTGTGCATGCAATCACACCATGATGCAATCACACACAATGTATGCACACACCCACACACAATTTATGGAGGTACACGAAGAGGGTATGGAAGAGGTGTGGCACCAATACTGGACTCTCATTGGTTGGAGCATAATCTATGTCAATGCAGGGTGGTATTGTTAGCCTTGTGTTCTTTTCTCTCTGTTACATACATGTACATATCCATGACTCACTGACTGCAAATTTCCACGAGATGTACCCCTTGAACCCCCAAAATTAAAACATTACAAATGCAATTTTTTGACCTATTTTATCAAAGAGTATCGTATGGGGTTTATAATTCTGTAAATATTGATGTTTCATATGATTGGGGTAATATTGAAAATTTATAGCGAAAAATAGGCACTTTCTTACTGATTTAGCAATATTTTCTGCCCAAATTTAGACAATATTATGTAGCAAAATAAATCCATTCAAGTAGTGATTAATCACTTTCTTCTTGCATTTTTGTGCAGCTGAGCTGTCAATGTTTACATGATAACAAAATCAGTTTCTGTCTTTCATATGCTGATTTCTGGTAGATCACTAAAGTTCTGATGTTTGTGTAAAGCGAGTCCGTAACACCCGTAACGCTTGTAAGCTATAAGTAACCATAGCAACCAAATACAGAGAGCAAGAAACTTAATATTAAAAAAGCTGTGTTTACACAATGATGTGAACTGCTTGATGTAAAATGAAAGTTCAATCTCTAATAAATTTGAAAAAAATCTATCTCGAAAAAATGTAACACCCGTAACGTTTTTTTACGAGTGCTACGGCTGGCAACGTTTGAGCTAGTTATAGTGGTCAAAGTACCTTTAAATTAATGTGGGAACATTTGGAGTAATGTTTTAAATGTCAATAATACATTTAATAGTGAAAGGAATGCTACATTAAGAAAAAAAATGATATTTTCTAGTTCAGGGGGGGGGGGGAAATGTAACACCCGTAACGTTTTAACCTTGGATAGATCATAGCACACAGAAAAACCGACTTAGCATCACACATTTTGAATTTCATTTGCTATCAATATGAATAAGCTGGACATAAAATGGCTCTTCAGTTAAAAGTCTAGTCACAGAAATGCTGTCATTGAAGAAATGTAACACCCGTAACAATATTGTTACGGGTGTTACAAAGAATACAATAAATGGGCATTTTGTGAAAAATGTTGAAATATATTACTTTTAAGGCCTGATATTCAATTGAATATTGGACAAGAAAGTACAAATAGTAAGTAAGCAGCTTTAAATGAAAATAATAAACAGAGGTTTAGACAAGATAGGTAGGATAAATGAAGGGAAAATAAGGGCGGAAAGAGTGACATTTTCCTGGTGGTCTGGCTTCACATTGGTAAAATGTATTTCATGAATATTTGAATTTTTGGGGTATAGGACATAATTTTTGCATTTGTTTGGGAACATATGTTTGTGAATGTGCACAGAGGGGGTGTATCTTTAAAACAATTTTTGTAAAGAGGCTTGTAAGGCTTCACAATTGTGAAGGCCACGAGATCGATTTTTAAAATAAATTTATAAAATCATAAAAAAGAGAGAGTTTTTAATCAATGTATGTATATACCCGAAATTAAAAAATTGTGGTTGTATTTTACAGGCCAATTGGTACCCGTTTTTGTTTTTAAAAGGGTTAAATTTGCTGAAAATGTTATTAAAATGCCAGGAATAGTGCACATTTTTACTCCAATAATAATCATAAATGTACTTGTCAATTTATGTGATAAGATGATTTTTGCCCAAATTGGTAATTTTCTTGAAATGGCAACAGTTCTAAACTACTAGATGCTTATTGTTCTATTAAACAATGCTCGAAATTAGCATAGGCCCGATGGCCCGGGGCCACCAAAATGTGCTGTCGGGCCAGTAAAAAACTCATATTTCAAAGTTTGGTGGCCCGATCGGGCCAGCAAAAAAAAAAAAATTAAATTTTAAATGTAGCATTCAGCAACTTATACCCTTTTCTCACATACAAAATATTGGACTAATTGGTTAGTTAAGTTAATTGAGCAAGTAACACTGCTGCTAATGAATATTAATACATTCTTGAGCAGCAGTACTCATTTTCTAACCAGTTATAAACAAAGTTTCATATAAAAAATCGTTGTTAGTAATTTCAGTTATTTTGCATATTTTGCATAATGAGCATCAATATTCATATATGCTGCTCATGAATATTCATATATTACTACTAGTTATATATCACAATTTTAAAATATGTCTTTTGTCTAAGGTGTTCAGACAACACTGCACAGAATTTTGAGGTCAAATTGAATTTTCTCTTTTTCTAACATTTTTGTTTTGTCACCTAGACCCTGACTATGTATGACTGGTAAAATTGTCACTCGTGTGTATTCAATCGCTGTGATTTTTTGATGAAGACAATGAATAAAAAGACATGACACACACACATTCATCCTAATTCATGTTTATTTAATTCATCTTACAATGAAACAAAGGGGAATGACAAATAAAACGTATGCCTAGTACCCTGAAACTATTCATATGGTTATTGTATTCGTTTTACTTTTGTTTTTCCTCATTTTTTTCGGGCCAGTAGTTTTTGGTTTCGGGCCACCAAATTTGGAAAAATACTAATTTTACTGGCCCGACCGGGCCACCAGCAAAAAAAGTTAATTTCGAGCATTGTATTAAAGGTCTCATGTATCGTATTAATACAACTTAAATGTACTTGAAGACCATTTCTACTTTTCTATTCCATAAATTTTCATGTAACTTAGAACGCTTCCATGAAATAACACTTTTGAAGTGGGGTCCAACATTTCATTTCACACGGCGTAACACCCGTAACGAAAAATGTAACACCCGTAACGTTCATCTTAATGACATAATTTGTTTTCAGAGTGTTCTAGATACAATCAATTTATCCTACATTACTACCCATGGTATACACTACCTTTCTGTGCCAATGGCACCATTCTAATCCCTCAAACTAGACAGACTTTTTGAAGTAAAGTTGTTTTCCCAAAAAATGTAGTTTTGTGCCGTAACACCCGTAACGGTGATACAATTTATAATATTTCAATGTATGTTAATAAAAGCTGTTGTTGCTAATAACTATTTTGTATTTAGTGTGTATGCTCTTCTATTCCATGGGTGTATTTAATTTGATATACTCCTTACAGTTTTTTCCTGGGAAGGGTTTATATGGCCCAAAGTCAGTCTAAAACGTAACACCCGTAACGTGGAAATCGCCCAAATGCAGTAATGTACATTTTCACCCTAGATTATGATCAAACAGCTAGCAAAGAGATTAAGCTTGATAATTACACGCTTCAGATGGAAATCTATTTGCTTTAAAAACTGTATTACTAAATCTAGTTTGTTATCAGTTAAAAATATATAAATTTACTTATAATACAAACATGCTTGAATGGTAGAAATACTGGCTTCATGTATTAGGAAAGGAAGCTTTTTCCAATCAAATAATCTCTGTTAATGTTTGATCTGATTTGTTAATTGATTAGAAAGCCGGTAAAACATAAACAAAGTTGCATGAACATTTGAACAAATTTGGCTTAATTTCTTGAATTATCTAACGAAGGTGGGCCATGCATATTATGTATTTGAGTTACATGTATATATTATTCATGAAAAAAAAACATACATGTACATGAACCAAGTTGGGTGAGAATCTGTCAAGCAGTTCTTGAGATAACGCGATCACGAGAACGGGATGGACGGACAACCCGAAAACATAATGCCTCCGGCTACTTCATTGAAGAGGCATACAAATTACCAAGTGGTACCAAATTGTAATCAACCTCAAAACTCATGTCTTTTGGACATCACAGCACTAGCATCTTGAAAACAATTCATTCTAGTAAGCTCCCTGACATGCAAGTCATCAGACAGAATAGTAAATCATAAAATCATGTTGAATAAAATAAAAGTTCTACTATAAATATAAAACAAATTGTATTTTAGTATATCAAATACAATTCTGTAGAGCCCATAATTAAAGTTAACTCAGTAACTAAACTATAATTGAAAGTTGAAACCCATGAAAATGACTGTATGGATGTAGGATAGCCAAGGAGCCCGAAAGATGGACCCAGAAGAAGAATACATTTGTGTATACCGTTAAAAATTAATCAATATTTTCCTTTCAAAACACCAATTACAGTTTGTTCATGTAAATCTACAAAGAAATAAGAAATTATATACATGTTTTTAAAAGACAACAACAGACACTCACTTTCTCAAAATTGAATTCACCACTGACACAGTTAACTGTCTTCCCTCTTGCATTTTATGTGCAACACTTGTGCAGAATCAGGATTAAAATTCAACAACGATGATGCTCTTACTATCACTATACTAGAGAAGTACTGGCAACCCAATTATACTAGCCTGAAGTCTTGAAGATATTGAACACGACGTGTACAAATGTCTCTAGACAGATCCAAGTCCACAATCAAATAATTTCAGATTCCAATTGTGCTTTAAAATCAATATTACAAAATGTATATTTACTTACAGCTGGAGCGTGCTAAATTGGTGACAGTCTCAATCGATCAAGATTTTATCAATGAATGGCTGCAGATCAGCCGCCGCTCCGCACTGACTGTGACATGCATGCAGCTTGCCAAGTCAATAAGCCACTAGTTATGTTTACCAATCACTGGTTGCTAAATATTATCTACCCTTAGTAATACATTTTGCAGAAATGTATAAACAACTGCTGAAAACTGCTAAATCGACTATAAAGGCAAATGTAATAAAAAAATTATCAAATAAGTCAAGGGATAAAGCTGAGCTTTAAAATCTAGCAGATTCTTCGTCTAGGCATGAAATGTCACGAACTGTACTGAAACATGAAGCTAAATGTAAAACAGGTAGGGAGAAGGTGGGAACAGACCTTACAGGCTACGGTGAACAATTTGAACAATTTGGGGGACATCCAAAGTAGGAGAGCAGGGTATTGCAGGAGCAGATAAGAGTGGACAGAAACAAAAGAAGTGCACTTAAAGGGACTTAGTAACATTGTCCAAATCTCAAAATAAAATTGTTATTCTAGCGGTTCCCTTATACCTTGTTGTATTCGTATTAACAATAAAATCACCGGACAGGTTTTGGTTTTTCAAATTTCCCTTTGGTTACAAAGATATGTATGATTGAAGTATTCAGATAAGAAAAACTCCGGGCGAGTTTTTCTTCCGTGTACAAAGTGAGTGCAGTGAGTTACTGAATATCACTTTGCATTTTTGCTCATTACTTGGCCATACAATTCCATTTGACTTGAAATTTTCACACAATACCCTGTGGACATATGAGATACCAACAATATACATTGCATCAACCATTCATCACTTTTTTGCACATTGTCAACAAAGTTACTAGATCCCTTTAATATTATTGGGGTTGGTGCTCAAGGACATCAGTTGTATGTCAAGTGTGGGGCTATTACATTTTGCATTTGAGCAGACTGAGGTTCCAATGAAGCCAAGGGGGCAATGCATTGGGCAGCAACTTGACTGGCAGGAGTGGGTAGTAGGGGTGAAGCTTGTATGGGGAGGGGGGGGGGGGTGGGGGGGGCTTGGGGCACGCGCAACTTTGACAGGGCCTTTGTAGAGGGCCCGGGAGACAGAGCCTCAGGGACATTAAATTGGTTGGTTTTTAATTCCATTTGATAGTTTGATTGAATAAAACATGTGAAATGAAAATCATTCCTTTCAAATGATCTCATAGTTGTACAATTTGATTTCAAAATATTTATTTATCGTCTAGCCAAACGATATCTTGACTTAAAAAAACAAAAACATTTTAAATGCTTAAAACACTTCTTTCGATCAAATTCAAAAGAGGTTTTTAAATAGTTGTCAATGATATCACTATTTAATTATCATTCTAACAAAACATCACATGCACAATGTTGTATGAAAAAGGGTTGAACCCAATATTGTTTTAGAAAGCGCCCTCTTGAGTTGTAACAGCTATTTTTGAATGATAACAGGGTTTTTACTTAGTCGTTTATTTTCTATACCTTTCGACCATGGTGGAGTTATAACTATTAGTTAAAGTACTGTAATTGTGCAGGTTTTGGTTAATACAATTCAGTTTGACCAAAACTCAACTATCCATTTTAGGCCAAGATCATGAAATGCTCATGAATGAAAAACAAGCATTTTGGGGGCCATACTAGGATAAAATATGATTTGTTAGGCCATCTTAATGGATGTGAACCTAGGTGGGAACCTGTACCCACTCATGAAAATCTAAGCCCCCCTCCCCCCCCCCCCCCCCCCCCCAAATGAAAAAAAAATCATCCTAGCTACGACACTGATGGGTAGCCTAAATGTCTAGAAACAAAAATCAGATTTAAATAATGAATTGATGACTCACAGTTTTGCTGTCTTGTGCAAAGAATGTCCTCAAAGGTGACTGGCGGGAATACTCCCTAGGTAGTGGAAAATGTGCAGTTTGTGTGTAGGTGTGATTGCAGTGTGTACCTGTTGACCATGGTAATGTAAAGCACTATAAATGATAAGTACTCACTAAAAAAATGCACAATGATTTATTTAGTTTGTTAAGTCATACAAGTCACACAGATAATCAACTCAACATGTGTACACTATGATTTATAGTACCCTATAAAAGGCTATATATATATCATATCATTCAAGTGCTTCCTGTATTATAGTCACAAGTACACTTGTCAACAATTAAAGGATCATACACTTGAGGAATTTGACAGCTCTGTCAATCAATACCTTCTGTAGAGTCAGTATAATGAAATTCCACCGAGCTGTAACAATTCACCACCAGAATTAAAGGTCCACAGTCCATATACTAAGTATTGCACGCTTCTACCACAGTAATCTGTAAAACATCGCCTGTAATAGAGGACAGAAGCGATGACGTCATACAAATCTATTTCTTGAATTTCTCAAGTTGAACTTCTTTTGCCGAAAGAGCATCAAAAATAAAGTCCAAATGTCGAAAATCAATTGAATATTTTAAGTATTGGCTGAGATATGCCCATCCGAATGATTTTTTTTCCAATAGGCAATCAGTGTCATAGTGCTCTGGTTCATAACTTTATGAACCAGAGCACTATAACACTGATTGCCCATTGAAGTAAAATTCATTCGGATGGGCATAATATCTCAGCCAATACTTTACATATAATTGATTTTCGACATTTGGACATTACTTTTGATGCTCTTTCAGAAAATGAAGTTCAAATTGAAAATTCAAAAAATAGATTTTTGATGACGTCACACTTCACCACTCTATGTAGAAAGACAAGGCTGACTGCAACTCCCCATGTGAATATTTTTATTGAATTTAACTAATTTAGCTAAACTATGGCAGTTGCGTGATTGCCTAGGGCAAGGAAAAATTGATGTTGGGCTATTAAATAAAATTACATAATTTGTCTAGCAGTACATGTAGTTAGTGCTGTTGACAAGTCACGGGTACCCGGTGTAATATTTGGTATTTAGTCAGGAGACAGGAATGAGAGATGCTGATACAACGATAGTTGGGAGGATAAGTGTTTGATATTTTATTCAGTCCAAATCATGAGTATAGACCTGGTGGTCTATAATGATATAAACACGCAACATGTGGTTTTGCATAACAGTGAATGTATTGTCGGTATTGTCGGTAAGACAAGAAGTAACAATTCATTATTTACGACTTGCGTCTGGTATGTAGACAGAGGGATAAGATGAGGGGGGAAATGAGAGGGGGTGGACCCAGCAGGGGGTGGTCTGGAAAAGGTATAAGAAGTGGTGTGACTTACATAGGATGTGGATATTATATGACTCCTTTTTTTTTTCTTTTTTTTTTGTTCTTTTTTTTGTTATGTACAAACATGAGATGAAATGATTGAGAAGGGAGGGGAAAGAGGGGGATAATTTCAGCATGCGGCATGGTTCAAAGATAGGAGCGCACATGGCTGTAGAGAGGACCACGAGGTGTGATGAATGGAGAGATAAGGAACATGAGGGGTGAAATGGGATTTGGTGATGTGTGATGGAGAGAGGGGAGAGAGTGGGGAAGAAACTAGTGATGAAATTTGTGAACGAATATGGAAAAGGATAGGATGAATCAGAGGGTAATGAAATGAGCAAAATATATTTACACTTATGTTATATACACCAGGTAATATATTGCACAAGATTAAGGTATATACACAACGTAAATTTCATAATCAACAGGTGTCAAATCAAATAAGAACTTTTACTTTTTTTTTTTGATCAATGCAGAGTGGATAATTGTAACTAAATAAATGCGAGTGTTTAAAAAGACAAAATAAGTACTCTGAGTGTAAATGCGTGAACAGAACAGGATTAATGACTTTCGTACAGGATTAATGACTTTCGTACAAGTAATTGCGTCTACATTTAAGTGGAAACACTTTATAAATGTTTATAAACTCAATCGAGAACCGTTTTGTGTCTCGCTTCTTTTTTTTTTTTTTTTTTTTTTTTTTTTTTTTTGTGTATAGCCAAGCAAGTAACCAATTTCAAAATCAAATGGTTCTTCAAAACAAAATCAAAAACTAAAAAATGTGAGCAAAATTAAGTTGACAAGCTATGGAGTAATGCTCACGAATGATCAAGGGCATAACATCGTACTTATATAGTAAATCATAATGCAATTAAGTAATTACTGTACTTTAATGGGTGCAGTGTGGACTCAACAAAAGAAAGTATGTTACAGCAATATATGAAATGATTCAATGAAAAAAAGAATGATTTTTTTTTTTATTATTTTTTTTTTTATGCAATGCAAATAAAAGTTGATTGAATTGTCCAAACAAAGTCTTATGAATATTGAAGTATCCATAGATAAACATGATACAATTAGTGTATTATTTTACACTAATTTTGGAAATCAGTTCGTCCAAAAATGGTAATTCAGTGTTGGCTATGCAGCTACTGAACTTAATTGGGCACCAAAAAGCCATACCTATCGGGAGGTCGACGGTCTCGTCGTGGGTATCGGACAGGGTCAGGACGATGGTTGTCCTGAGGAAGTGCATTGTTGGGGGGCCTATCGTCTGTTTCGTCATCGTGATCGTGATCGTGGTGTGATCGAGCAAAGGTGTCATAGCTTGGCGAGCTGAATGGCTTGAAATGAGAGATATTTCTCTCAATTCGACATCCATCGCGGCGTTCTGCTGTTATTTTGTCTCCTTTGATTTTGCGGACGATGAGGGGTTGTAGCTCGTACCGCGAGTCGGTCTTGTTGCTGTAACGCGATCGCTTGACTAGGACGCGGTCGCCGATGTTGACGACGCGGGCCTTTGTGCGTCGCTTGATATCTGCGTGTCGTTTCATCCGTTGTTTCGCTATCGTATCGCGTTCTCGGACGCTGTCGTCGTTGGCGCGTTGCGAGGTGGACGGTAGCTTCGATCTGGGCTGTATGCGAACAGGAGGTCAGCGGGTGGTCTGCCCGTGGTCGTGTGCGGCGTCGTGCGATAGTTCATCAGGAAGACATTGAGCTCGGTAGCCCATGCCTTACTCTCCGATTTCGCTGTGCGTAAGATCTTATTAAGGTTTCGCATGAAACGCTCCGCTGTACCATTGGCTTCAGGCCAATATGGTGTAACGCGATGGTGGCGAAATCCTAGCCGTTTGGCGAAGTCGGCGAACTCCGCGCTCTGGAATGGCGGACCGTTGTCGGACTTCACTATCGAAGGTATGCCAAATGTGGAAAAGATCTGCTCGAGCGCGACGATGGTTGATCGCGCGGACGTAGATGGTACTGTTTCGACGATCGGGAAGCGCGAGTATTCGTCGACGATGACGAGGAAATATTGACCAGACGGAACGGGACCGTGGAAGTCGATCGCGACTTGGTCCCATGGTCGATTAGGTAGAGGGGTCATCTTTAGCGGTGCGCGAATCTTTTCCTCAATATTGGCTTGACACGCAAGGCAATCTTTCACCGCTTTTTCGGCACATATGTCGATTGTCGGAAACCACACTTTGGTTCGAAGAAGTTGTTTCGTTTTCGTAATACCTTGGTGGCCTTCATGCGCGAGATTGATGACACAATCTTGGAGCGATTGCGGTATCACGATTCGGTTTCCGCGAAGGATGATGCCGTCGTCGGTGACGGTCAGTTCGTGGCGAATGCGGCAGAATGGTTTCAGGTCGGCGTGATCGATCTCCTGCCACTGATTGGTTTGAATGGCAGTGATGACGCTTTGGAGTACGGGGTCTTCGCTGGTCGCTCCTTTGATGTCATCGATTGACATCGCGAGGGGCGTGGCGTGCGATGTCACGAAGTTGACATAATCTTCCGCTTTCCGTGACAGAGCTGATGGCGCGACATCGGGGCTTGAGTGACGCGACAAGTAGTCTGCTGGGTTCGTTTTCCCAGCCTTGTATCGCACCACGAAGTCGTATGGTTGGAGGCGAAGGCTCCATCGCTGGATCCGAGCAGGGGGATTCGACTTCGGGTTGTTGTAGATGATCTCGAGCGGCTTGTGGTCCGATACGAGCTCGAACGGCATCCCATACAAATATATATGGAAGTGTTCACACGCCCATACGACGGCCAAGGCTTCACGTTCGGTCTGCGAGTATCGTCTCTCGACGTCGGTCAACGAGCGGCTCGCGTACGCGACGACCTGGGGTTCGCTCGTTGGATCCTTGCGCTGAGTGATGATTGCGCCTAGTCCGTATGGACTAGCGTCTACGGTGACAGTGGTGTGTTTGTTTGGGTCGAAGTAAGCGACGACGGGTTCACTCATCAGAATTGTTCGAAGTTGACGGAGTGCATCGTCGTGTTCGTCCGTCCAGGTCCAAGTCGTGTTCTGCTTGGTGAGCTGTCTCAGCGGCTCGGTGATCGTGGAATAACGGGGAATGAATCGTGCGCAGAAGTTCGTCATGCCGAGCAAACTTCTCACTTCACCCGCATCCGTGGGCGACGCCATGTCGACTATCGCAGCGACTTTCTTTGGGTCCGGCGAAATTCCTGCCTTCGAGAATACATGCCCAAAGAATTCGAGTGTGTCAGTGTTGAAATCACACTTGTCTTTGTTCACCGTGAGTCCATTGTCGCGAAGACGAGCGAGCACAGCATGGAGCGCACGATCATGGGCGTCCTGTGTACGGCCGTACACGAGGATGTCATCGCTCATGTTTAGCACTCCGTCGATGTCGCAGAGAAGTTGCCTGATCGTCTCCTGAAAGATCTCGGCAGCACTGGTAATCCCAAAGCTGAGTCTCTTGTACCGAAATGTGCCGAATGGGGTGGCGAATGCCGTGATTGCACGTGATTTTGGATGCAATTCCAGCTGGTGGTAGCCCTTGTTGAGATCCAGTTTCGAGAAGACGACCGCACCATTCAAGTGGTGAATGATGTCGTCAACCGTGGGTGAACAAATTCTGGTGCGAGTTATTGCTTTGTTCGGTACTCTCATGTCGACGCATAGGCGAATTTTGTCCGGCCGGTTCGGTTTTGGCGTGACGACGATGGGTGAAATCCATGGGGTAGGTCCGTTCACGCGCTCGACGATGTCGGCCTTTTCGAGATCAGCTATTTCCTGCTTGACCTTCTCGCGTAGGTGAAAAGGGAGTCGTCGAGCTGACTGCGCCACTGGGGGTATAGATTTGTCGACGTGTAGTTGGACGCGACAGTCTTTAAGTTTGCCGATACCCTCGAATATAGTCGGATACCGCGCTACGACGTCGGCGCGATATTGGGCGCGATCAGGAGCAGGACTCGTCGACACTCGAAGAGCCGATTCATGGATTGTCACCAGTCCAATACTCGAAGCTGTTTCGAAGCTGAGAAGTGACGTGGTGTATGTTGTCCCGGCCGCGACGTAGAAGATGGCCTCGATGCGTGCGTCGTCGTCGACTGCAGCGGTGACGGCCGTGCGAAATTTGCCTAAGATGGGCAGAGGGTGCCTCGATCCGTACGCAAACAAGCGAATGTTCGTTCGATGAAGAGTTGGTGGAGTTGGGAGCTGGCGGTAATCCTCTTCTCGCAAGACATTGATACTCGATCCCGTATCCACCGTCATGTCCACGCTTCTGCCTTCGATGGTCACGCTCGCCTGGGGTAGGCGGCGGTCGACATGGAGGGCATGGATATGGAATATACTAGCATCGCTGTCAGACGATGCATCGTCGTATGAAACATGATTGGCATCATGTGGGCCTTTGTGATACCGAGAGCTGTTACCTGGTCGTTGTCGTCGTCGATCGCGATCGCGATGTCGAGCTGTATCATGCTCTCGTCGGGGTTGATCACGACGTTGCTGCTCTGAATGGATGTCAGTTGGTGGATGGCCGGCTAGCCGTGATCGGCATACAGATGCAAAATGATTGAGTTTTTTGCAATGTCTGCAAGCCTTCCCGTGGGCCGGGCACAGGTTGCGATCACGGTTGCGAACGTGATGGCCACCACAGTTTGGGCAGGCGCTCGATCGCGATGACGAGTCGACGTGGTACGATGACTCCTCTCGACAGTTTGGACAGGCGCCTGACGATTTCGATGAAGAGTCGATGTGGTATGATGACTCGCGACTTCGCTCGGTGAGGCTGACCTTCTGCAGTCCTTTTTCGATGGCGGATGCCTGGACCTCCGTGGCTTCGAGTGTTCTGGCAATTGTCAGCAGGTTCGAAAGACCGAGTTTCGGCTCTCTCAGCGCTCGACGCCGTAAACTCGGATCGACGCAGCTGAAGATAATGTGTGATTTGATTTCTTTGTCAACATCAGGAAACGAACAATCCACCGCGAGTGTACGGAGACGATCAGCATACTTGTCCATCGTCTCACCACTCAGCTGTTGAGCCTGCCTGAATTGGTAGATTGCAAACTCGACGTTGACTTCAGGCATGAAGTGTGCCGACAGCTCCGATTTGATGCTGGCATATGTCTCTGCTACTGCCGGAGATTGTGCAGCGAGGTTCGGCCGGATGGTGTCTTGAAAAAACTGCTGCGTTGAGGGCCCAATGAAATGCAGCAACAGGGCTTTCTTCCTGTTGTCGTTGTCGACTTCGGCGGCGTCGAAGTAGAATTCAAGTCCCATTATCCATCTCCGCCACCGGTCCGCATTTACTGATGGGTCGGGATCCGGGAGGAATGGTAGGATAGCCATAGGTGTGGCCATGTTAGATAGAATGACTGTATCCACGCGTGTTGTTGTGGTTCAAAAGGAATCTTCGTCGCCAATGTAATATTTGGTATTTAGTCAGGAGACAGGAATGAGAGATGCTGATACAACGATAGTTGGGAGGATAAGTGTTTGATATTTTATTCAGTCCAAATCAAGAGTATAGACCTGGTGGTCTATAATGATATAAACACGCAACATGTGGTTTTGCATAACAGTGAATGTATTGTCGGTATTGTCGGTAAGACAAAGAAGTAACAATTCATTATTTACGACTTGCGTCTGGTATGTAGACAGAGGGATAAGATGAGGGGGGAAATGAGAGGGGTGGACCCAGCAGGGGGTGGTCTGGAAAAGGTATAAGAAGTGGTGTGACTTACATAGGATGTGGATATTATACCCGGGTCCCGCCGAAAAATGTCGAGTCCCGGGCGCAAAAATCAATACTCGATATCCCCCCCAAAAAAGCAAAAGTCCCCTCATTGAATGCAAGAGTTATCAAGTTCATTCAAGTGACAAAAATGCACTGCATTTTTGTCACTTGAATGAACATGTTTTCCCAGCTGGCGTGACATGCCGATAGCGAAATCAACAAATGGGTAAATTTCGGGTACCCGTGACTCGCCGAAAATTTAGCGCGAGTCCCGGGAGGTAAATACTCCCGAAATCGACACCTCTAGCAGTAGTCAATTAACACATCTGTTTAAAGGGATAGTTGAGTATTGCAGGCAATTCATACTTACGTCTAGCACTGGCTCGGCACTGGATTAATCCAGTGCTAGACGAAAAAGCCGACCATTCATACTTGGCATCAACAGTGGATATTTGATGCGCAAGTATGAATACAAACAGTTGCTTGGAAATGTCCAAGACATGTCTGGGCATGCGCGCTAGTACACTTCTATTGTGACGTAACAATGACTTTGCAAATTCTGAACGCGCAATACCGTAATGCGCATGCGCAACATTGTGCTAGGCGAGTGTCTAGCATCACAATTATGCCAGGCTAGGCTGAGGCTGAGCCAAGACTGATGCTAGACATTTCCATTCATATCTGCGTCTAGCACTGGATTAATCCAGTGCCGAGCCAGTGCTAGACGTAAGTATGAATTGCCTGTTGGTCAAACTTAACTGTAGTAACCAAAACCTGCATCATTATGGTACAAACTAATAGTTATTTGTATACCTTTTGAGCATGGTGGAGTTATAACTATTAGTTTGTAATGTTATTGTGCAGGTTCAGTTCAGTATTTCAACAAAGCATATCACATGCACAATATTTTATTTTAAATGGCTTAAACCAATGAGTTTTTAGAGAGCGCCCTCTGGAGTTTTAACGGCTCTTTTTGAATGATCATAACAGGATTTTTACTTAGTCCTTTGTAATCTGTTATTCCTTTCGAGCATGGTGAAGTTATAACTGTAATGGTGCAGGTTTTGATTACTAAAATTCAGTTTGACCAAAACTGTACTCTCTTTACCAAAACTGAACTACATGTATCCCTTTTATACTATAGAAACATAATAAGCCAGAGTTTCATGTAGCATGTCTACCAAAAGTATACAGCCAGTTCCTAGAATACAGTTTGTAGAATCTTTTGAATAAAACCCCTTTTTAATTGGAGAACGTGTTTTCTAGCTCGCTGTTACCCGAGTGAGATTTCGATAAAAACAGTAGGAGGTCAGGTCGTAAAACACGCAGCGAGAGGTTGTGCAGCGTTTTTAATCAAAAGTGTTTCTCCGAGTCACACGGGTAGGTTACTATAGCAACCGCACCTCTCTCATCATGCGACCAGCTGGCGTGACATGTGCTAATCGGCGCGCGCTGGTATACGTTAGCGCGGGAATTTTTGACGGTCAATTCATATCGGGTATACAACAGGCAATCGGGAGCGCAATTGTCAGTCTACTATCGTCACGTTAGTTTTTTTTTCGCTGCATAATTATAGCGCATGTAATAATACTATACCGGTTTATATTCCTTACACGTACGGTACGAATCTATTATTCTTCAATCCGACTTCAAACTTCAACAGTATTCATGGATTTGCGGTGGGTAGCCATAATGCTACTGTTCCGTGCAATTCACAACTTCCAATTTTTATATTCATAGTATTATAACTTGTAATATTTGGGCAAATTTAAGTCTAAAATTAGGAGTATGTGGAATAGTGTTTGTGTGTGAACTTACAGCAGTTTAAATTGGCAACCTTGTTTACAAGAGTACCACATGTTCCCGATCCAAAACGCGATCGCTGCAATGTTTACATTTTTTAGGGCCATGACGTCATCTACCCGGATAACGTTCTGCGCGCTTTTTAATACAATTGTTATCAGCTTAACATCCTGACAACGTCAAGACGTTACCTCGCTATTACCCTAGCCCGACTAGGTTTAATCTTACCGCGCTGTTGTCAGGACGTTACCCCGATTGGACCTTTTTAATACAAACGCGGTAGAATGTCTTCCTGACAACGTCCGGACGTTACCGTGACTATTTTCCTCAATTAAAAAGGGGTTTATTTAATACATGATGTATTCATTTTCATCTTTTGGATATCAGTTTAACTTATAATCGGGGCTCGACACTAGAACTCGTCCACTTTCCATGAGAAAGTAAACAATTGGTGGCGGGCAAGTACAACAATTTCATAGTTTGGTTGCTTGATCAGGCAACTAAATGAACTACCAGTATTATACAAATATTGGGGCAAGTGAAATTTCCAAATACTTTAGTTTACTTTGGTATGGTACCTTTTTTGTCAGGGGTTACAAACTTAGTAAATTGCTGATACGCATACTTGATTCTCATCTCATTGTACATCAAAAATCTGTAAATTAGGAATTAGCGAACATTTACACATGTATGAGTAAATGTGCAGAATGGTAGCTCTTCGGTTTGCATGTCGGTTACTTTTATATGCGCTTAAAAGGCAATGGAATTAGCATATTTGACTCTTTGTCATAAGTCTTGCTTGTGTGCAGGATTGAGAATTTAATTAAATTTAAAGACTCAATCAATTGCTCAATATTCCCCACTATTGGAGCCCTTTGTGTTGGTTATCTTTAGGTCTTGTTGCGAACAAAATAATATGAGGGATATCTAAAGCAAACAAACAAATCTCCTTACTCGGGCGATGGACGCAAACTATACATTGCCTCTGAGAACTGAGAAGGTACTATCATGTACATATCAAGTATAGTTTGTACTGGTCATCACCCTCTGAGTCGATGGTTATTTAGGGACGTTCCTGAAGATTTTTTTAAAAATACAGTATATTGGAAATAAATCAAGGGATGTGCTTAAATATTTTCACTTTGATTGATTTCTAAGATAATTAAATTTACCGCACACAATCATGAGACCCTTATGTAGTATCCTCACTTTGCTCAATTTCTTGAGTAGGCTTAAAGGGTACCACCACCCAAAAATAATATTCTCATAAATGAATGGTAACATCTTTACTAGTCCATTCCATCAACAAGTCAAAATATGCTTTCATAAAAAAATATAATTGGAAAACGCATCACCATTCTAAAGCATGCATTCTTGGGTTGCATGTACGAAAACTACTTTGTCCAGGGCGAACAAATTAAGTCATTACGGATATTTTATAAACCGGGTTCCGATCGTTTTGCAACGGTCGGAACCCGATGCTCCGATAATTTTTTTTTTTAAACACCCTGTAGCGTCGTGGGAATCACACTGGCCTAGGCGCGCGCCCATTTGTGTTTACTACTTAAAGGAAAATTTATCAACGTGTATAATTTTCTCTTATTAAAAAAATGACTACCAAGGTAGTAAAAAGTTAGGTCATGTACTGTACATTGTATATTCATGAACAGTAACACTGCTAAGTACTCATGAGTCCTGAATATTCATGAGATAATTTTTAACTAACCACTTTTTTATGAGAAAATTGTATATAATAAGCTGATAAATGCTACTTTAAGTCCCTGTTTCGTTTTTTTCGGAAACGGGCTCCGAAAAAAAAAAAACGGGACCCGATGGTGACGGTCGGGAACCGATTTGATCGACCGAACCGACTCAGCCTTAGAACAAATCGTCTGGGATTCTATTGTCTCCAAACAGCATTGGCGCACTCGCAAATGTTTAGCCCGCATGGAACCAGGAAATAATTGTGGTTCCGTAAGTGGTGGTTGATGAATTACACAACCTTTTGCAAAATGTTGGGTATCTATTTGATATGTCAAAATGGTACCAAAAAATATAATTATGTGTTGTTCTTTGCCTGGTGGTCCCCTTTAAATCCGGTGCCACTGCATTGTGATCACTGCATACATGTGTCATTCATAATAGCCGGTCATGCAGAGCCAGCAAATTCAATAACCACGTTTACAAAACTTTGTGTCTATTCAAATTCCGATGAAAGCCAAACGTGTTACATTATCGGGCAGGCAAATATTTTCAAACGGTTCAACAATGCAGTAATGCTCAAAGGCATGGTCAGTGGCACAGCGTGGACTAAACTATTCATGCGAGCATTGTATTGGTCTGATCAAAAGAACACATTCGCTGCAGTGAAAAAACATAGATAGGCGCATAGTGAGTCTCTCACGTCACAAATTGGTGGATTGTGGGAGAGAACAAGCTCGCTCGCGAATTTGTGTCATTAGAATTTCAAAACCAATTACATGTATAAGAACCCACAATCATACTTTTTTCATACAAAATTGTGTTTAGTGACCTAGAATATGAAGTTCAATCATTATAAGCTTGAATTCGTCTCAATGTTCCTTTTAATGAGACTTAAAGTCAACCGAGGCACTAAGAGGGCTAATACAAGGCTCCACACTCACTTATTTTGTCAGTGGCCCGGTTTCTGGTGGCCCGAAAGAAAAATTTACTGGCCCGAAAATTCATGAGCACACTTTTACTATTCAAAATATCACTCTTTATCAAACCTGTAATCATAGATGTTAAAGGACCTAAAGAATACAACGTACTTTGGCACTTATTCCATAGTTGATGACTTGTAAAATAGGTCTGCCGAAAAAAAATCCATGAAAATAAACACAGTAGTGATTTAAGACTAATTTTCTAATGCCAAATCTCATTTAGCAGCCAGTTTACGCCCCACCCACATTTAGGGTCCAGAATCGGCAGCGTGATTGACATGTGATTGACAATTCATTGGCTTACATCATGACGCGTCATCTACAGAATTTAGTTCATTAGTCCGTACTTTAGATGACGTCACATTTTGGCGATTTAAAAGGGCGTTCCCAGGACAATTAGATATTTACTAATTATCCCAAAATTGATTGATTTCATGAGAAATGACTGCCAAATTCTTTTTCTTCAGGAAAAATTACATATACTGTAGAGAGCCGACTTGTGAAAATTAGGCCATCTAGACGCTATAGGTCCTTTAAAGGGCAATTCCAAGCAAACATTGACATAAGCACCCATTTTTCAAATTCGTTGAATCATAACATATTTGGTATCAAATTAAAGCTTAAAGATTAAACTATTCAGAAATGCATTTTGTTCAAACAATTTTTTTGCGTAAACTATTATTTCATAGGAATTAATTAGCATTAATTAATTTTCAATTATTTTCACAAAATATACTTGTAAATATTAAGCTTAAAAGAGCTGCAAAAATAGGTTTTCATAAAATTTTCTTTCAGTGTTGGTAAGAACATTACTTCAATTTATCAGATAAATATCAATTTTGGCATTTTCGCTCTTTGTTCTGCTTCAGTGAATGTTTCATTTATAGTCCTCTATATGTCACGCTGTTACCCTAAAAACAGGTATTTTTAATATTTCTGGAAAAATATGAATGGGAATGAAATTATTTTTTGCTTCTTCTTCATTCGCCCATAGAGCTATAATATGGATGCTAAATAGCAGCATTATCTTTTACCACTAATTAATCTAAGCAATATCAATTTGGTCACGCTGTTACTTTTAGGGTAACAGCGTGACGCAACCTACTTTTTTGTGCAATATCTCAAGAATCGTTGGATGGATTCTGTTCAAACTTTATACAAGACATGTATTCAGAGGTATGGATTATCTGATACATTTTGGGGCCATGAGGTCAAAGGTCAAAGGTCACAGCTGTATGCAAAAAATATATTATTCTGAAGATATTTCAAGAATCCTTGAAGGATGACATGATAATTAATACTGGTATGCGTTCAGTGAAGTAGATGACCCGATTATAGAATTTGGTCATGGGGTCAAAGGTCAACAGGTCAAATTATTGTAGTTTATTTTTTATCTCACAAAAAAATGCCAGGATTAATGGTAGAAAGAGTACTGTAGATAAAAGAAAATTCTATGAAAATGTTTGGAGCACAGGTCAAAGGTCACTCGGATAATTACCAATTCAAACACAACAATTTACTGACATTGAAATCATGTTACATGAAACAAATCACTTGTAGATATGCACTGTGCCAACATAAAATTAAACATTTGTATGCTAATTTGAGAAACAAGGTCAAAGGTCAGATGTCAAAGGTCTAATATTTCATTGTTGCAATTAAGTTTGTATTTTGGTTTTGAGATTTGATGGTTCCTCAAACTAAATTCTGAAAAAGATAAGAATTTCAGTTATGTCCACAAACATTTTTGATCAATAGAGGGCGCTAGGCTGTAAATTTGTGTCCTGCGAACCATCATTTCAGAGCATCTGGGTTATATTACCCATTCATCTAGTTCTGTATAGATTCTGGATGACTACATCAAAATTATATAATCTTATTCATCTCATCAATATCTCCCATATACATGTACAATTCAGTGGTCACGCTGTTACCGTCACGCTGTTACCGTGCACAGATACGTTTATGATATCATATGTACTATGAACATTGGATTTTTTCTACATTTTTATTTGGATGTTCTAGCTTGATGTCTAGTACAAAGAATCAATGTGACAAAATTGCAAAATGTTCCTGTAGTTCACAGAGTTTGCTTAGTTTCTTTACCATGTAAGAAACCCATGTCTTTTTGCTGTCACGCTGTTACCGCAGATATTGATATTCATAATTCATAATTTAGTGGGAATTTTGATTTTCTTTCCTATTGTAAATAATTGGTAGGATAGTGGTAACAGATGCATATCAAAATTTGGTTCTGGACATTTTTATTTTGTGAGTTATTTAGACTTTCATCGTGAGAAACACCCTCCGACCGTCACGTTGTTACCTTGGAATTGCCCTAAAGCATGACATGGAAGAAAACAATATTTTTCAAATTTTGTCAATGTCGGGTTGAAAATCTGGTTGCCCGATCGGGCCACCAAAATATGACTTTTATACATTTTTGTTGGCCCAAAGTGCAATTTCACTGGCCCCTGGCGAGTGCGAGTGTCGAGCCCTGACTAATAGAGAACATGTTTTTTAATGGCCCTTAGGCCAAAAAAAAAAATTGTTTGATTGGCGTAACGGGCAACCAAAAATTAGGGTAGGTCGGTCGGGATTTTTTTTTTTTTTTTTTTTACTTTTTTTTAATATGCAGATATGCATGCTGGCCCTGGCCGGCGGCATAAACATTGTACATGCATGCGCTGCATAGGTACCGCGGGGTATTCGGTACCGCGTATACGTACGGTACATTGCATGTACTGTATTCGCGCCTTCATCGCCTCGCGGGGAAAAAGCGATATCGCAACACTTCCGGGTTTTTAGTGCAGCAAATATATCGATCGCAAATGCAGCGCGATACTCAGGCGATAGCAATTTTTTCGCTTCGATATACACAACGATACATAACGATATTGATCGCAATCGGCAAAAACATCTAGGGTCGGCGGTATTTTTAGGGATGGGCGGGTTACGCCAATCCAACAATTTATTTTTTATGGCCTTACAGAACTTTGGGACAAAATAATGTTTGAAATTGCCACAATTATACAAGCACTTGGAGGGTAATCTATTTCATTCTTATTTAGAAGACCTTAATTTACAAACTAAGTGTACAGGTATGTCTTTATTCATTATCAAGCAAAATGCTCACACAAAGCCATTTTTAGAATGAACCAATTATTGAGTATATCTTTAAAGTGATGCCTGTAAAGTGTCAGATATGACTCGTATACTTTGCGTGCAGGTTCCGGGTCTCTTTTCCGCCGGGGAATTCCCCAATTCCCGGCGGATGGATCTTGCGTAAGAAAAGAGACCCGGAACCTGCACGCAAAGTATACGAGTGATATGGCGGGCTGTATCGGAGCATTAGTACCGAATACTACCGATAGAGGGCGGACTGGATGTCAACGTTTGAGAATCGTTTTGATCCATGTGCAGTATTAGTACATGTACGGGTGACATGGTACGGCGCAGCTCTGACTGATAGCAGCTGCATGACTGTACTGTGCGGGCGGGCGCGACGGGGTAGCTATAGTCTACGAAGTCGATCGTATGCCGTACTCGCCGCACGGCGCGCTAGATCGGCTTTCATAATAAACGCAGCGGATTTCTTGTCGTTGTAAGTTGCATTCGACATCGTCTTTCTTGTACTTTTTTGTCATTTGGGCAATTCCATAAATATGTCAACCAGTAGGCCAAAATTTCAAAATCATCATATTGGTCCAAATGATACATCAATTTGAAGGTAATAATGTGAACTGTCAAAAACCATTCATTAAAAAAAAAATTGATCAAGGTCAAGGTCATGAGACCCTTCCAAATCAAGGCATTCTGAAGTTGCTGATTTTTCTTTGCTGTAACATACCATTTGATATTTGTATGTATTTCAATTAAAATAGACTGAATAATTAATTGACCATGATAGATGTACACATTATAACTTTCTGAATCCATTACCACACAAAAATTAGAAAAATACTCTTTTAATTACGATTTGTAGCTAATTAATATCAGGACTATTTTTGTCATGTACGTCCGACACGGAAAAACACTTATTTTCAATTTCACGAAAAGACAAAGAACCCAATAAAGGGCAGGATGTCAATGCAAAGCAAGTTCTAACCCCTCTACACAGAGAGTAAAAAAAAAAATTCCAATCGTCACTAATTAAGGAAAAAATGGGTGGTCGGACGTACACTTTTTGAGTACGTCCGACCATGTACGTCCGACACGGCATTGAAATGAGTAGGTTTTTGCCAGCCTAAAACACTTAAATTCACACTGTATCCTGTCTGTATGATTAAAGAGTGTATTCAAATGTAATATCTCTTAATTACTTAGTGATTCATATCCCTAATTCTAACAAATCATCATAATATGGCTGGACATTCCATAGTCACATTTTTGTATGGGTATTTACATACTAATACTACACACTATCATGCTGTCATTAAAAAATATATCATAAAAACATACTTCAGAGGGCTTCAGATGGACCATGTTGTATAATTATTATTTAATTATGACTCACTTAGGCCATTTAATAATTTTCTTAGTAGGAAAGAACAACAAACATACATTTTGTGATAAAAAAATCAACCCTATACTTCAAATTTACATTATACATATAGTTCATGTAGTCCCAACAGTGCATATTCATGTTAGTGAAGATTAATTGTGTTTTTATTTGTATTATACTGCCATAATTTAATGGTACAGTGAAAACATGTTTATATCTACCATTTAAGACAACATTAGTTACTAATTATGACTTAAAGTGTCTATTTACAGAAAATATTTCAGCAGCAAGTAGACTTGCATTTGTATAACACATGTACGTCCGACACGGCAGTCTTGTACGTCCGACATGTACGTCCGACACGAAAATAAAACGTAAATATTCCATGCTTCGAAGGGAAAATATCAATTTTTTTTAAATATTTCCCATCATTTCTAATCTTATCCAAATGGTAATAGATGATTTGGCCCAAAAAAATGATCAACTTCACAGAGTTTTCCAGTTGAAATCCTCATGTCAGAAAAATCATTTTCTCTGAGTACGTCCGACCATGCAGTGTTTTTTGATCGGTACAAGGTCATTATGGTGGTAAAATCTGAATAAGTCATATTATTATTTTCTACTCATCATTAGCAATCTATTGATCACATAAAATCTTATGATTTACATTTACTTCTCCTTTAGTACCTAATTGAAGTGTGTGAAATGTACGTCCGAATTTATGGAATTGCCCATTTGTTTTCTTCTGATAGTTTTCTACTACAAATATTAATTTTTGAGGAAAAAGAGGTTTTCCGCAAGGCAGTTGAGTTGGCCTGTCTCGCAGCACGGGGCCTGCCTGCGCTGCCGAAACTAGTATGGCAGACCTTCTAGTGCGTGTTCGTTCCGTATCATTCATTGGCAGGTTTTTTTTTATCGGAATACCGGATTCCGACCGGCACAACACCGGAGGATTCCGGAACAAAAAAATTCCGACATGACTCAGGCTTGTGTGTATTGCACACACGTACATTGTACGACGTATTTGTACATAGTCAGCATGTAGATTGTTCACATTGATTAAATATGCTCTCATAATATTGGATAAACAAATAAAACATGCATACAATTCTTGAGTACTGGTCGAGGTCTGTAAATTTGCAAATAAACATGTACCATACTAGTAACTATCAGGACCATTTACAATACATTGTAGATGTGGTGTAGATCGGTGGCACATCCAGGCTCGTACGCCAAAGTTTGACCTGCGACCTCGCGCATTGCCGACAAGTTTTCGATCACCTGATATTGCATGCAGCGAACAAATTCGGATACCATTTTCGTCACTTCTGTAATCTTGCCAGTTTTATAGTAAATTTCAGTATAAATAAAACAAATGGAGCATCAGACATTTTACGATTTGGATCATTGATGTCCATGCATAACATAATTCGTAAGTATGAACCGAGATATGTTATTTAAAGTATGATATATTTTTTTTTTTTTTTATAAGTGTGTTTGCCGTTAAAGCCTATAAAGTGTTAACCTAACCAGGCGCCGTACGTAGTACGGCGCCTGGCATACTGAGGTGTGTATACCGTGATGGTAACACTTGATAGGCTTTAACGGCAAACACACTTATAAAAAAATATATATATCATACTTTAAATAACATATCTCGGTTCATACTTACGAATTATGTTATGCATGGACATCAATGATCCAAATTGCAAAACGTCTGATGCTCCATTCGTTTGATTTATCCTGAAATTTACTATAAAACTGGCAAGATTACAGAAGTGACGAAAATGGTATCCGAATTTGTTCGCTGCAAGCAATATCAGGTGATCAAAAACTTGTCGGCAATGCACCCCATGTACCCGATCAACCGATCGCCCCGCGCATGCGCTATGCATTGCCGACGAGTTTTCGGTCACCTGACATTGCATGCAGCGAACAAAGACGAAGGAAATAATAGTCATCATCATCATCATCATCAATTTGAGCTAAGTTATCATTCTTTTGCAACAATTTAAATAGCAAGCAAGGTAGGTTGAATGTTTAATTAATGTCTAGAACTAAAAAAAAAATAATAATAATAGATGGAAAGTTCTTGAAACCACCCGTCGGCAAATTTCCTACAAATTTTGTAACGTTTCGTCTTCACAGCGCCGTCCTACGGACGGCGCTGATCACAGTTAATAAAGTGTTACCATCACGGTATACACACCTCAGTATGCATATGCCAGGCGCACTACGTACGGCGCCTGGTTAGGTTACCCAATGCCCAGTTGCCAGTAATTATCCAATTACTACACCAAATATTAACTTAATCAAGTATCAAGAGATGCTTATACTCTTATACTTATAGCCATGGGCATGGGCATGGCCCATGGCCATAATACTGGGTATGTCCGTAATCGTATGACAGTTATTCTGGTTAGTGAGCCGAGCTGCTGTGCCTGGCCAGGCCAGCAGTGCAGTGCCAGTGCAGTGGCTAGTGGCATGCAGCTGCAGCTGCAGTGCAGTGCCAGTGGCCCCGGCGCGCGTCGCGAACAAAAAAGGTGGCGAAGATATCGTATTCCCAGTAAGGAAAACGGTACTTACCGTCGCTGTTTCGTCGATATCCACACGAAATGTTTTCTGTTGTAACGTCTTTAGAACTATCTGCATTGTAATTATGTAAAGTATGCGAAGTGATGCAAAACAAGATGTTTTTTGAAGAATTCGAGCGATGTATTTCTTCCTGCAATTACGGTCGTAGCAGAGTCGGAGCTGGACGTGACTGACGTCATTTTATAATTGTGCTGCTGCCATCTATAGCCAACATTCTAACAGTAAAGCATATCGATGCAAATTTCAAACCAAATCGGGTGGCTACAAGTAATACATATTTGTTGAGACACCCTATACACTACAGAACGAAATCGTCAGCAAGGTGACTGTATCGGGGACTGGATACAGCAAAGTTTAGATCAAAATTAGATCAAAAATCAAAATTTAGATTTTCAAGCAATGTGAAATACTTCATTCACAAGCTTCATTAAATTGTTGCCTTCTTTAAAAATATCTGACAATAATTGGCAAAGATAATATGTTATGATTGTTTCAATTATACAAATACAAACATAAGTCTTTTACATATTATGCTCATCGCTTCAAAACATGAATTACCGACAAGTGCAGGGTTGTGCTATATCCAGTCACAATTTCTTTGGGGCCTCAAACCAAGTCAAAAACAGATATTGCATGTTTCTCCCCCGTTTCTCCAAAACAGAAACAAATTTTGTGGATGAAGAATTTATTCCAATATAGTAGCTCTAGGATGAAAGATATTATTTTGTAAAGTCGACATACTATACTGTACGACATATTGTACGGACACTTCATTTATTCAAAGAGTGTACCATGTGCCCATGTATTATTACACAGTTATATAAATAATAAATACTTCATTACGACCAGCAACTTGTGAAAATATGATTTTGCACGATTTATTTCGCATATACTGTGTCAACAATTTGCAATTTGTATAAGGTAGTGATTGTAAAATGTTGTGTATGACAAATTGCGGGGAAAATTTGGAATGCAATTGTATTGTCCTGTTATTTTATAAACAAGAACATGTTCTCTGTAATATTATCAATATGCCACTATACAATGTACTCGGTTTTTATGTACGTGGATTTTCTGCAATTATTACAATCAAGCATTAAAGGGAGTACAGTTTTGGTGAAACTGAATTTTAGTACCCAAAACCTGCATCATTACATTACCAACTAATAGTTATAACTAGAAAGGAACACAAAATTACAAATGACGTAGTAAAGATCATGTTATCTTTCAAAAAGAGCCGTTAAAAGGTAAGAGGGCGCTCTTTAAAAACTCATCGGTTTCAACCATTTTGAATAAAATATTGCGCATGTGATGTTTTGTTGAAATAGTGATTAGATAGAGAAATAACCAACAACTATTTAAATACCTATTTTGTAACTTTTTGAAAAGAGGAAGCATTTTTAAAATTGTTAACGGCTGGTTCAAAATTCTCTAATAAACCTGGGGCCCCAGCTTTATTACAAATTGTTATATTTATGGATATTTCAGCCGTTTCTGAACCGATTTTGATCAAACAAAGATGATTTTATTATTTAAATATTATGCTCTTTCAATTTTACACTCATTTTTTTTCATTATCTCACACACAAAAATTCGTGCAGCGGCCTTTAGACCAACACTGAACTACACCTTTAACCTTGGACGTCATTTGACGCATTAAAATCATTATTCAAAACGGCGCCATGTGGCGCATTTTAACCATGGTTTAACTTGGGAATTCAATCCCTATATTTGTGTGAATGTTGTGATGAGAAGTGACCTGTGTGACTTCACGTGTAAGTGACACATAGCTTGGACCTGCACATAAAAAAAACAAACATAAATCGTATTCCGATGTCCAATGATTACAAAATTAATATCATTAAATGATATGAATGCATTTTAATGCTATATATTTATCATGAAATCTATGATCAAATATCTAAAAAATACATGATAATAACGTATGACAAAATTGTGACAACAACAAATATAGGTTACACAATTGTCTACGGAGACAGAGTAAATATGATTTCTGAATATACACGTACACATAATCTTAAATATTATTAAAGAAACTCATTTATACAAATAAGAATCCATAGTTATGGCAAATCTATTGTGTGTACATGAATATTTCAGTTTTTAGGATATAATCCACTCGCTGTTTTATCCCTATACAGCGGTTGGTATCTATATACACAAGTTTAGTACTTACAGATAAATATGGGCAGTTCAACTTTGCTCCCCCCCCCCCCCCCCCCCCCCCAATATTATTTAAACATGCATGATTGCTAATTTGTCGCGGTATGTAGCTGGAACTGCATGAACCGATCCTTTCGGAGACAGATTTTCACTCTGTGACATCTAGGGGTGCAAAATTGCACCCGTATATAGTCACGATAGTATAGTGTGTTTTAGGGTATATCTATTGCACGAAGCTGTGCATGGGGTGCAAAGTTTATCCCGTATTTTAGCTCATATAAAATCTAAATAATACAATAATGATACTAGACATATTTTGCATATAGCGCGTATTGCAAACGGCCTCTAAGCGCTTAACAATGTCAACATAAAAATTAACAAACTAAATTATAGGGTATATAAACATACTTGTGTATAAACAAAGAAGGAATCTAGAAGGAATGTTACCAATAGTACATAAACAAATAATTGACACGCACTAATAAATATGCACCCCAACACACACACAAATATTGTATTTAGTGTCATACATAGTTTCAACATAAACCATATGCCATATTATGTATGATCCAACAACATAGCCTACAGCCAAGAATGAGTCCCGAGGGAGCGAAGCGACCGAGGGCTGGGGCAGAGTCAGAGGGGGAGGGTTTGGGAGGGGGTATCCCCCTCCCACAGGGAAGATTTTGCACTTATACACTTGAAATAGTGCAATTTGGTGCACCTCACGCAAGCAGCCGGAGCAATGGCAGCCTATACGGGAACTACGTGGCCCGGTACATAAAAAGTACTCACCCCAGACCATACGCAAGTTACACAACAAACTGAGATAATCTGTTCGCGCGCGAAGCGCGCAGCGAAAACTTTAAAATTGATGTATACATTGGTTTTTGAACGTTAGATTAACAAGTTTTAGCTCATACATATTATTTTTTCTTTCCCACTCTTCTTCTTTCTTTCTTTCTTTTTTTTTTTTTTTTTTTTTTTTTGGGGGGGGGGGGGGGGGAGGGGGGCTTTTTGGGGCGGGCAAAAACGCGTTTTGCCCCCCCCCCCCCCCACTTTTTAGATTGGGGGGGGGGGGGGCGGCCGCCCCCCTGCCCCCCCCCCCCACACTTCCGGCGCCTATGCTCAGAGACATACATGTAGTTATCACTCAGGCACTTCCAAAATAGTTGCCCCTTTCGACAGTTACTCCCCTAGAATATCCAAAGCTTTCAGCAAAATTCCACCCCATGACCCCGTTACAGAAAGAGATGCAGTCGATTGTAAAGTTACAACTAATTGTAAGTGAGATCATGTGACTGACTGCGCAAGTCTGATAGACTAAAATGCGCACTTTTTCTGATTTACAATTAATTGCAACCTACCATCGATTGTATTTCTTTCTGCAACGGGGTTCAAGCATCGATATACCAGTAAGAAAACTATCACACATGAATATCGCCCAGAACATGTTTAGCTGCCACCCGTTAATCAAGACTCATGTGTACAAAACTCTTTCTTCCTCCGCACAACCAAGGAGGTATCTCATCCTTTCTTGGCATAATCAAATCTTGGAACAACCTTCACCCCTCTGTTAGGAACTCCTTCAAAGTTGCTGTTCTTCACTCTGAAATGAAAACTTCTCAGTAAGTCCACGTGCACCCTACCACCAATGGGGGTATTGCATAAAGAGTTGCGATGAATTCATATTTAGAAGTATGACTCCAACTGCCATTGCAAAGTCAGGCAATGCGCCTAAATGCTCTAATCTGACTGGTTTGGATGTGCATATTTCCTGACTTGCGATTAATTGTAACTGTGTGATCGCAACTATTTATGCAACACCCCAGACATGCTAGACGGAGTATGTTGTTGGAATGTAACTAAGTACCAAGTACCAAATACCACACAGGTTGCCCCCACTATGGAAATCGTTTCCCCTACGTCCCCTAACCCCCCCCCCCCCCCTTCCATGGTCATTTACAGGGGCGTCGATCAAGGGGGGATGGGAGGGATATATCCCCCCCAATATTTCAGGTGGGGTGATGGCCTGTATTATCACCCCCCCCCCCCCCCCAATATTTGGGGTTCAAAAATATATAATAACATTAAAATTAAGAAGCATTGCCCCCTCTCATGAATGGAAGTTGTTACTATAGTCTTCTTTAAACCACTTTTTGATAATGCTTAAAGGGATAGTTGAGTTCTGGTAAGGAGAGTACAGTTTTGGTGAAACTGAATTTTAGTAACCAAAACCTGCATAATTACATTACAAACTAATAGCATATAACTATAAAGGAACACAAAATTACAAATGACGTAGTAAAGATCATGTTATCATTCAAAAAGAGTAGTTAAAACGTAAGAGGGCCCCCACTAAACTGAATAAAATATTGTGCATGTGATGCTTTGTTGAAATAGTGATTAGATAGAGAAATAACCAACAACTATTTAAATACCTATTTTGTAACTTTTTGAAAAGAGGAAGCATTTTTTTGAATTTTTAACTTCTGGTTCAAAATTCTCTAATAAACCTGGGGCCCCAGCTTTATTACAAATTGTTATATTTATGGAAATTTCAGCCGTCTCTGAACCGATTTTGATTAAACAAAGATGATTTTATTATTTAAATATTATGCTCTTTCAAATTTAACACTCAGTTTTTCATTACCTCACAACAAAAAAAGTAGTCTAGCGCCCTCTCTACCAAAACTCAACTATCCCTTTAACTGCCCAAATCCAAAATCTTCCGGGGCTGCGCCCCTGGAACCCCCATTAAGGTTATTTGACCCAGTCCCAGCCCTGTACTCATTAAATAGTTTTATTCAGGACTTCTCTCTTGGCAAACTTTCAGGCGATCCTGGCCCACTGTGCGTCTGCGCTTCGCTCACTAGAATTGAGCTATCTATTCAATAGTTAATTGTAATTCTGGATATTACAAATCCCAAAGCTTCCGGGGGCTTCGCCCCCAGGACCCCCAATAAGCTTTCCAATGTGGGTATCCCTTGACTTATTCTATTCAGGGTTCCATCAGGATGATTGCAATCGAGAGTATTTATCTATCAGACTAAAATTCATCCATACTTGGACAGTGCCCTCATCATAGCAGGAACTTGCAATGTGCACTTAATAATCTTCCAATCTCTAAACAGCTAAATCAAAAGCCAATTAACTAAAGAATAGTTAACTCTATATTTACATAATTTATAGACAACATATTTATATTTGGATATTACAAATCCCAAAGCTTCCGGGGGCACCGCCCCCTGGACCCCCACTAAGCTTCCCAATGTGGGTAACCCATGACTGATGCTATTCAGGGTTCCATCAGAATGCTTGCAAATATGTATCTATCAGGCTAAAGTTCATATTGGACAAAGCCCAGCTCATAACATGATGCTTGCAATGTGCTCTTAATAATCTTCCAATTTCTAAACAGCTGAATTCAAAAGCTTTGGGGCCCCCTTACCCCCCACCCCCCCCCCCCCCCCCCCCCTCAGTCATAAAAACCCGGGCACGCTGCTGGGTTGTCGCTTCGCTCCCTCGCCAGAGATGGTCAAAATGACGAATCATCCCCCCCAATGGCGAGAAGAAAACAACGCCCTTGGTCATTTATCATCATGAACTTTCTATTTACGATAACAAAACTATATATTTGTTTAAAACACGTCATTAAACAAATATACATGAAAGAAAGACACAGAATTCAGCTGCCTCCCTTTAGTAGGGTGAATGTATCAAACTTTACAACATTCCAATCGGTGTATACGTTATACGTCGTCAAAATCATATAAATATAATATTTCAATATGTCACTTAAAACTAAACATACATAGTTAAACATGTTTCTTCCAGTCAGTATAAAAAAGGTATTTGTCTACAACAAGAAAAACATAAAAGAAATATCATCATAATGGCCCGAAATATAATGTCTGTAGTGGCACAACTTTAGTCCAGGCTTCATGCCATATATTATGCCTAAGCAGAACTAGAGGGGTTGATTCGACATGTTTGACAACGAAATAAAGCAATAAGAATATCTCCAGTTGTAAATTATGACAACCATCTACATGGGCAAGTGAACTTCCACAGAAGGAAAAGGATTTAACAGGTTACTGGACATTTCTGTCATGTCAGTCTAGGTTTAACTTTCGTTATGTAGGTCTTTTAAAGTTAAACCTGGACTAAATTTGTGTCACTAAACATAATTCTTCTAAAAGCTGAATAGCTAAAATACAGCCACATCATAGATCGACTATTCTTATAGCAGGAATCGGTGCCTGAGTAAGGGGCAAGTTGCTTTAATGGAATGGAAACTGATTTAGAAATAAGACATTTAATAAAGACTTGCCCCAGCCCCCACTCAATGTCGCTTCTGCTACATTAGGCATTGGCTCATAGAGCGTGGACTTTCGTCGGCCACGAAGGCTAAGTGGTCATGAGTACTAAATTAAAGACTTAGTTCTGCTTATAGTAACAGTAGACCGAAGTCCTTGGACTAAAAAGGCCCACAAGACCTGGAAAAAAATGTCGCTATTATCTGTTTACAAATTGACTTATGTAGGTAAATAGCGAGCTAATACCTTGGTAAGGGATTAATCAAACAGCTCTTGCAATTAAATGTTTTGGGGCACATGTCTGGGCAGATTAATTACCCAGAAGAAAAAATTTATAATCGGATGGGTTTGATTTTTAATTTACACTTATGGTCTTGTGGACTTGATATATCCCACATGGCACTTATGTGAACTAGCTTGGGTGTAACCATGGTAACGAAACGACTGACTCATTCTTCAGGTGACATCACATCGGATGTCTTGCAGATCACCTTGATGTGGATCAAATCCTCCACCAGGAACCCTTCAGAGGCATCTGAAACCTTCTTGAGCTCGGCGAACTCGGGCAAGCCTTCCCTGCCGTTGATAAAGCCTGGTCTGGCGAAGGAAGGGCTTCCAGAGGATGGGGTGAAGACCTTCAAGATGCTTGCATTGGACAGATCCCGCTTGTTGATAAGCTGGAAGGTCACCCTCTCCATGAAGGGCCAGGGGAGGACGTTGTCGTAGGGCCCCTTCATGAGGGAGAAGAATACCGACAGATGGGTTCCTGGACCCGTGTCAGCGCCTTTCAAGGAGATCTCGCACCTTAGCTTGTACCCATGTTGGCCGGTGTATAATTCGGTGGAGTAAACGCTTCCACCATTCCGCAACTCTCGTATGGCGCATAATGGGATCTCCCAGAGAAGAACCCCTGTGTGTGAGATCTCTGCATCACGAAGCCTTTGTCCAAGCTGGGTCACCCACTGTTCAAGCTCTTGGAACTGTCTCTCCAGCATCTCCAACAGCAAATGCGATCCTCCCATCGTGCGCGAGACCTCTGTCTCATCACGTCTTCGCTCACGCTGATACTCCCGCCATTCAAGCTCTTGAAGACGACTCAAGGTGGTTTGCAAGAGTTGAACTAGCAGAGGCGAGTGCGCGGGACCGCTGGATGGGTTCACCGTCCCACCTAGGTTGCGGAAGACTTTCTTCAACTGTTCCTTGCAGTGGACCACAGATGGCTCCGTAATATGCAACACTAGGCTGCAGAGCTCATTCCAAGGAACCTGATAGGAGTTGTATGAAGAAACGAGGGACAATTAAGATACAGTGTGGTCATGGTGGTGTTCGTTGTGCATTATAATTTATTAGTAGCTCAGGTACCTGCGTATCTATTCAACTTTAGGCACTTTCCTCAATTCTCCTTCAATTATTCTCGATTCAATCTGTGCCTAACCAACAAACAGCTGTCAATACATTTAACCCATGTTAGGTAGGCCTCTGACAAGCTTGTATGTTGTCAGGAACACACCTTCGTTTTTTAGGATATTCAGTATATTTGATTATATCAACGTATTCAACTTATTATCAATAAATTGGTTATAACATATACGTCTTTGTGAAAGAAGAGTAAATGATTAGATGATTAATTCAGTTGTTAATTCATGTGGCAATTATCAGATGAAGATAGAAAGGAAACTTACGTGCACCATTCCCGAGTCGAAGAGGAGTCTACACAGGGCGCTTGACTTCATCAAGATGACCATTGGACACCAGTCATCACCCCAGTGTTCTAGGAAGGCACGTCCCTTGATTAGCCATTTCCCACAGCCGAACATCTCGCAGCGAATCCGGACAATGCCCCCGCACGCTCTCTCGTGACCCTGTTGGTAAGTTAACAAATAACGATGAAGGAAGTTTGTTAGCCATCATAACTCTCATGTCACAAATATTTCAAACAGTTGATACAACTTTTCTGGTGAAAGAAGATGTACTTATCTGGGATAAACATTTCCCACACCCTACAAACCTTAACTCCTAGCCTTATCATCATAGGTTCTCCACTATATCTGGTTAATTTGGTGGCAACGAATATTGATAAATGAACAATCCCAGGCCGAATTTCCCATTGAAACCAATTTAAATTCTAATTGGTACCTATTGATTAAATTTGTCCAAATTGTCTTCAGTTGGTACCCATTGATTTCAATTGATAATTACCAATTAATTTCAATTGGTAATTCTTTGATTACCAATTAATTTCAATTGGTAATTCTTCGATTACCAATTGATTTAAATTTGTAATTTTTCGATTACCAATTGAGTTCATTCTTCGATTACCAATTGATTTAAAATGGTAATTCTTCGATTACCAATTGATTTCAATTGATAATTCTTCGATTACCGATTTATTTCAATTGGTACTTATTCGATTACCAATTGATTTAAATTAGTAATTATTCGATTACCAATTGATATCAATTGGTTATGGCAAGGTGTCTTTGGAGAAAAGCAGCCTGAAGAACCAGTGGGGATTGTCCACGGCCAGGATAATGACAAACAATTTTCGGGATAACCATAACAATAATGGGATAATTTTCGGGATAACCATAACAATGATGGGATAACCATAACAATGACGACCGAGCATGGTGGCGAAGCGGTTAGAGTGTACGCCTCATGCACGGGAGGTCCCGAGTTCGAACCCAGACCGGGTCATACCTTCTGCCATCTAGCCAGGCGCTCGGCATTTATAGAATGGAGAAGGGAAAGTTAATCACACGAGTGGTGACACGAGTTACCAGAGGACTGGCCCCTTTCTGTAGCTTTCGCTACATTTAGTAGACGTGTGGCCTAGGGCTAATGAAACGGAGATAGGCGCCGTCTTATGTGCCAACATTGGCACGGGAAGGACTTTAACTTTAACTTTAATAACAACGACGATAGCGTCTTCTGGCGTTCACTCACCGATATGTAGCTGTCGTACGATCCTTCCCAGGGACACGAGTCGCAGTGGAGGCTGGTGAGTTCCATCATCATCTTCTCCGTCTCCTTATCCGGGTACAGCTGTATGACAATGACAAGTTCATTTTCACGTTATGAAATAGCATATACTATAGCGTTGTTGTGGCACGATGGGATGGGTGCCTAACTTGCAACCTAAAGGCGCAAGTTTGAAAGCGATCGATGCCTCGACATGTACTGTATGTGATTCAGTAAGATTTGAAAGCGCTATTTCTGCTCTCTATACCCATGAGTTTAAAGGTAAAGGCCAGTTTTGGAAACGCTCCCCTCTCAAAAAAATGAAATGGAATATCTTATTACCAATTATATGAAATAATATAATTTAACTAATATAGGATTATCCAAATTTGGCCAAGAAACCGCCTTCTAATTGATATATTTGCAAAATTATAAATTGATCTTAGGGCCGGATAGATATCGCCAACCCTCGGAATCGCTCATACGCTACGTGTATTACGACCACGAGGTGTACACGAGGTGTCCCTAGTTTGTCGATATCTCCCCCAGCGCTAGCGGCGTTGAGAGGTCTGAACAGGCGGTGGATTTATGAATTTCACAGGCGGATATTGGATTTCTTCCGATATTTCTGTATTTAACGATGCTTTGGTACGGATTTTACCACACAAGCCCTATTTCAATACATATTCAACAATATTGATCAATATAGATGTACCCCCCCCCCCCCCCCCCCCTCCCCGGTACACCTATGAGCATACAAAATATTCGGAATCCTTGTGTTTAGAATGTTACAATATAAACTGGGCATAATTCGAGCATGTATACAACCAAAATAACACCGTTACATCATATTTTCTTTAAAACTGCTTTATATCTCTATACATCACATTTTTATTTTCTTGCAAAATGTTAACATTTATAACCAAAACGATCAGTTTGCATCAGACGATCAGTTATATACATTGAAAGTATTTGTATTGTTATCGGTTATCGGTTATCGGTTGAATATCGGTATTTCTCGAAGTGCCCCCCGATATTTTTTTGTGAGATAATGAAAAACTGACTGTCAAATTCGAGAGAACATACAATTTTAATGACAGAATAGACTTTATTTGATCAAAATCGGA
>JBAMJV010003247.1:0-62434 GCA_037951105.1 Echinarachnius parma
TTGATATCAAGAAATGAATTCTTGATATCAAGAAGTCGAATTCTTGATATCAAGAATTGAATTCTTGATATCAATAAATAGGAATTAATGTTAAAACGGCTTGCCATACGCTCGCACTTTCAAATTTTCTCGAATAAAATAGTTTCCGTGAAGACCTTATGATGGATGTCAATTTATTACGATATTTCTTATAATTGTCAACATTCACAAGTGAGGATTTCTTTAAACTCCTTTTATATAAAACATTTCTCCTTTTAATAGATTGAAGAATTCCTTTCGTAATCCAAGGTTGCCTCCCCTTCTTTAGTTCAACGCGTTTCAAGGGTATGTACTTATCAAAATAAAAAAGAAAATGTTCTCAAAAAGAACTCAAAGGCCTGCTCAGCGTTATCACAAGCTATCACATCAGCCATTCTTCTTCAAATAAAGCATTATTAAAATTAAGTATGTTAGTCTCATCAAAGTTACGCTTACTATCATTACATTTTTTCCGTGGCCCCTTAATAACATGATCATAGAGTACACAAAACACTGGTAAATGGTCGGATATTTCACAATAGAACAAGCCTGACTCATTACGTTTCACTAAGTTAGCCGTGATCTCCACCACGGTGGAAATCAACTCAACCATTTTAATAGCTTTCGTCAACATTCCATGCCCTGTTAACTGCCCCCCCCCCCCCCCCCGAGACCTAGTGGTATTATAGAGATAATCTCCTCCGGTTACACGCAGTAAACCGATAAGAACGGTGTAAACGGTGATACAATTCTACTAGAGGCACGAATCTCTCAACCTCTCCTCAGGCCTGAGAAGCGGATATTTTCTAACTTGGGTGAAACGTAATGTGACTATGACCCTTTTCCGTCTTCACAAAAATATTATCCAACAGTGTCAACGACTGACCATTAATTCGTGTTGGTTTGTCAATCAATATTCCAAGGCCATTCGATTCCAACAGTTCGAAGACGAAGGGTACTCGGGTTATTACATAGCAGATCAATATTATAATCACCCATAATACATACAGATTTATTCAATTCATTAATATCAACCAATAAAGATTCAAGATCATCTAAAAAGAGGTTTACATCTGTATTTGGTGGGCGATATACAACACAAACAACCATATTCTTCTCATTAGGAAGGTCTACCTCCACACACAAACATTCGGCACTGTTACTTTTCAATCGCAAGTCATGCCTCACTTTAAATGTTAACAAGTTTGAAATATACAGGAGAACACCACCACCACGTCCATTTGCTCTGTCATTACGTACCTGCTTATTATAATAACCCTCTAACATAAACAGAGGAGGGGACATAGCAGTCAGCCATGTTTCAGTGATACCAATTATTGAAAATCTAAATTTCAACGAGGATAAAAAAATATTTCACTATCAAAATTCTTAGGGAGACTTCTTGCATTACAGTGTAAAAAACTCAACAATTGTTCTTCATGAGAATATGGAGACATGTCCACACAAAACTCATTTGGCACATAATACTGACAATCATTGTTTTGTTGTAATTCATGTTCTTCTATATTCATTTAAGGTTGAATAAACAAAACAAAGACATGCTTGAGTGTACCAACCAGGTCGATGGGTTCTGTATCAGTGTATGCACAATTTGGCATGCGAAATAGGGAAATGAAGGGTAGGTAGGAGAAAGAGAGAGTGGGAGAGAGAGTGAGAGGGGAGAGCGGGAGGTGGGAAGGGGTGAGAGAAGAATAAGATAACATAATATATACAGTGAACGATAATATAAAAAACAAAAGTAAACAATATGGTAAATCCATATTAGAATGAGGTTACACAGAAAACAACAAAAGGGTGTTGTTAACAAACCACTCCACTTAATTGAACGAAAATGGGGATGTTCCGAACTAATAACCAAAACTAAGTAAAAGTTTGGTTATAGTACAAGTGTAAGCAATAATATAGCGATGCACAGGTAAAGAAGAGAAAGATGAATAAGTGGTAAAAGTAGAGCTAATCAGAGACACATATGAGAAATCATGGAGAAATACATCTATTCTAGTGTGGCACAAAAACATGTGGTAGTAATTTCCATCTAAAGAGAAAGAAATACCACACATGCACACATTGTCCGAACGTCGACTGAAGGCCTGCACAAGGCAGCAATAAATTTGGGTTCATGGGTGCGTTTGCAAGTTAAAGGTGCATTACGCAGTAAATTATGGTGCTCCTCCATCGCCTCTCCATTGGCCAGCATAACATCTGAGCTTGGTGCCTTTCTGGTACAGATCCTGCACTTCCTTGGCATGTTTCTTTTTGGATTCCAAATCTTTTCTCGTCATGTCATCTACGATGTAATATCTTTGGCCACGTAGGGCCTCCCTAGCCTCCATATTCGTAATATTGATTGTTCTATAAGTGAAATGATTCCTTCACCATTAAATTTACATTTTCACTTGTAATGAAAATGAATCAAAAAGAAACATATGCCTCGCCAAATTTTATACGAATGATATTCATAAATAACTGCCCCTAAACAGTGTTCTATTGGATGCGATCACCACTAATTTGCATATTTATGAGCATTAAATACCCTAGTTATATCGATAATTTGTAGAATTTATTACTCTGAAAATATAAATATGTGCAATATCCCTATCTACTATTTATTTGGCATGTATAACAAAGCTATGCAATGCTTAAATTACACTGCCGTAAAGGTCTCAAGATGCTATTTTGCGGCCATTTTGTTAATTGCTTAAGAAATTATTAAAGTTAATTTTGAATGTTTCACAACTCTGATTGGTTTGCCAAAGGCTTATTTGAAGAATAAGACTCTTCAGTGTTGCACTCGCTTATGAACAATACATATTGATGTAATTATTTGATTTCTATAATGCTAGTCACTTATTTGCATATTTTTTTAATGAAAGTGTTTATCTATACTCCGTCTTACTATCTGACAGACTTTCATAATACGGCATAGGGAGAGATATCCAATTTGTTCATATCCCATAAAATAGTAAACGATACAAGAATGTTAGGTCTTTACAATTTTGGTGGCCATTTTGTTTATGCAGATGAGGTGGTCTACAACTGGAAAAATAACTTGAAAATAGGACTTATCATATACAGCGTACCTGAACTATGCTGAAAATAAGTCCTTTTCCCAGTTCTTATACCATACATTTCCTTAGCATTAAATTGTCCAGACATTACACTAGACTAGTACGTGTTTGTAACACGGTACACATTTTGCATATAACACATGTGATGTGTGCATTGCACTTTATAAGGGCATTTACATGGTTACCGTAAAAATGTCATATCTCCCTTGTAAAATGGTCCTAGATGACAGCAAATTAATACAGCTTTAAAACAAAACATACTATCTCCGTTGTGGAATATTTTGTAGTTACATCTATTCACATTTATTTAAACATGAAAATATCAGTATAACATACAAAAACATGATTTGTTTTCATTATAATGTTTGTACTTTGACCTGAAAAAATTGACTTTTCCTGTTGACATTGCCCGATGAAAGTCTTTAATCATTTTAGAGCATTTTTCAAATACATCTTTCTTGAAAGAAAGTTCACTCGCTATGGGCCTTAAACAAATACGTTTTCGAAATACTGTAATTGTCTGAAAAATGTATGAAGTGGTTTCCATGGCCAACATATATCTTCCAGGAAACAAATTTTCAATTCTGGAGACAAGCAAATTCCTGAGCCCCAGAGCGTACTCTTTCAGAAATTACTTGTCTTCAACATCTACAATTCAGATCTTCCTAATCCAGAGAATCAATGCCATACTTGTTGAACTGACAAGATTTGTTTTAAGGGATCTAGTAACATCCAGTCTAAATCCTGACAACTTACTTAAAGCGCTTGTGTTTTTTTCATACCTTGTTGTATTAATATTAACGAAAGAAGAATGTACACGTTTCGGTTTTTCAACATTGCCCCCTTTCATTCATTATGTGAACATTAATACAATAGTCTTCTTTAAACCACATCTTGAAGGTGCTAAGCTGCCCAAATCAAAAATATAACGGGGGGTGCGACCCCTGGACCCTAATGCCACCGGACCTAGTCCCCTGTACACATTTATTAAGGAATACTTGATACGCTCACTGAAATGTAGCTAACTTTATATAAATTACTTTAAAAAGCTAAGTATTGTATGTATTTACACAATTATAAGCACCATCTTTACAGGGGTAGCTGAGTATTGGTCAAACTTAAAGGGATAGTTGAGTTCCGGTAAAGAGAGTACAGGTTTGATCAAACTGAATTTTAGTAAGCAAAACCTGCACCATTACATTACAAACTAAAAGTTATAACCCCACCATGCTCAAAAGAAATACAAAATTACAAATAACTAAGTAAAAGGCCTGTTATCATTAAAAAAGAGCCTTTACAACTAAAGAGGGCGCTCTCTAAACACTCATCGGTTTCAACCATTTAAAATAAAATATTGTGAATGTGATGTTATGTTGAAATAGTGATTAGATTATCAACAACTATTTTTTTAACGATTGGTTAAAAATTGTCTTATAATTGTGGGGCCCCATATTTATTACGAATGGTTATGTTTATTTATATTTCAGCCATTTCTGAACCGATCTTGATCAAATAAAGTTCATTCTGTCATTAAAATTGTATGCTCTTTCGAATTTGACACTCAGTTTTTCATTATCTTACAAAAAAAAAATGTTGAGTAGCGCCCTCTATACCAAAACTCAACTATCCCTTTAACTTTAATGACCAAACCTGCTTCATTACGGTACAAACTAGTAGTTATAACTCTACCATGCTCGAAAGGTATACAATTACAAACGACTAAGTCAAAACCCTGTTATCATTAAAAAAGAGCCGTTACGACTCATAAGGGCGCTCTCTAAAAACTCATTCGTTTTAGCCATTTTTTCATAACTAATTGTGTATTTGATGTCTTGTTTAAAAAATGATTCAATAGAGATATCATTAACAACTTCATGTATACTTTTTCAAAGTAGTCTACATGTATAAGCATTTAAAAAATTTGTTTTCTAAAAAGTCAAAATGTCCCCAGGCTGATAGACTTATAAATGAAATATCTTGAAATTAAACATGTTCAACTATGGGAACATTTGAAAGGGAATGATTATCATGTTACATATTTCATTCAAGAAACTTTAAAATGGATTTAAAACCAACCAATTAAGTGTCCAGGGACATTTCGGGAAGTACAAATACTCAAGTGTACCTTTAATTATATCGAAATCCAAAGCTTCCTGTGGCTGCACCGTCTGAACCCCTCACTGTGTCCACTAGGTATCCATCAGGATGCTTGCAATATACTATTAATAATCTTAACATTTCTCAATCAGAAAAGCTAACAAGGGCTCAGTCCCCTGGGCCCCGACAGGGACTAAATAGCGGACACCTAATCCCCATCCATGTCTAATGTTTTTTTGGCCTAAGTTCTTGCCAAGTGTGCTAAGTGCACACAATGCCCATGGCATGACTTAAAGTATTATTCGGTTAAAAACTATTTATCTTCCCCCTTCATAAAACAATGGCCAGGCTACTGGGTTGGTCTTTTCGCTCCCTCGCCGTTTATGGTCATAATTAAATATCCCCCCAAACAAAAAAAAACAGATCACAACATTACACATTGTATCAACCATTCATCACTTTGTTCACATGTCAACAAAATTAATAGATCTGTTTAACACCCAGTATAAGACAACAGGTTAATTATCATTCATAATGTATTGTCACTTAATTTCTATTCGGCAAATGAGACAATTATACGAAACAAACACTCACCTGTGATTCCAGTTAAAAGAGAATAAAAACTCATGTTTGTCAAGATGGACAATAGGAGGAAGGGCAATTCAATCGTTGGTTCCAAAAGCTGTTTTTAACAGAACTAAAATCGACTTCTATTAAGATGAATAACAATTAAACATTACATTTCCAGACGGAAGAAAAACATATTCCTAAGTGAAAAAGATTTTCCTTATAAAAACATCTAAAATTAATGTAAGCACAGACCCCATTCGTTTGTGCGCGCGTGCATGTATGTGTGTATATGGGCGTGTGCGAGTGTGCTTACATGTGGGCGTGTAATGTGGAGTAAAATGGGCTGTACGTGGTGTTTACAAATATTAAGATTATACACGCCCAAAACCAAACACTACCAAACACATCAACGGACTGCAGTACACATCTTGCTTCGCGTACGCTACATTTTGGTCGTTAGATGATAACGTCCCTTCGATAATTGTCTATCAAGTTCATAGGTATACTGGAAGCTTGATGCGTTTTTAGCACATCGGTAAAATGCTCGATATCTCCAAGACGTGCGTCTATGATGTGTTGGTGACTGTATAGTTACTCGAGGGTTCACGATGGCAATTAGAATTGCCATATGCTCGATATTGCCACGAGAAACAGTACAAATTAGTAGTTTCTTAAAGTGTTTAGAGAAGCACAATGAAAGAACTGAAAAATCCATACAAGTGTGTTATGAACCAATTAAGGACTGTTTGGAAGATGTTCCGCCTAATCTAAAGACATATGATGCAGTTATACTGGTACATTCTGCTAAAGTGGGACGCCTTTCAGTTACAGACGTGGACGGGGCGAAATACACGAAATTTCTTCTAAATATCAAGGAACTATTACCTGGTGAGTAATATATCAATTCAAATACATATTTTACAAGATTTTGTTTTGTTATAAATTTGCAAAAATGTTTTTCATAACTGTTTATAATAAAATTTATAATCTATTTATAAACTAACAAAATTTTCAAATCGCGAAGAAACAATATATCTACGTACTTCGTGAGGAATATAGATGGATGTTTCTGCTTTCCAACTATCCCTATGGCAACTGTTATGGTGAATAATTCAAAGGGTAACGCATTGCTCTACAGTTTATGTTTTTGTTGAGTTTGTTCCAATTTCATACAAACATAAATCGTCATGTAATTAAACGGCAAACAAGTCAATGACTATGTATGCGATTGTGTATCGCTTTGCTAATTTTCCTACTAATCCTCTTTTGTACAATGGATTTATAGACATTTGCCCTAGATTGCATAGTTATTTTTGTCTGCCAACTCATGTAGTTAGTGTGGACAGGGACGTAGACAAGGGGGGGGGGGGGGGGTGAGGGATATGAATCCCCCGACTCACAAGTTGTGTGTGTGTGTGTGTGTGTGTGTGTGTGTGTGTGTGTGTGTGTGTGTGTGTGTGTGTGTGTGTGTGTGTGCAATTGATGTTCTTGATTCGATGATTCGATGTCCCTCGTCCACGATGAGGTACTTCCACAGCATGTTCTGCAGGTGAGCCCGGTCGTTCATCACGATCTCATACGACGTGATAACCCTTATAAAAATGTGACCGAACAGCCCAAAATGAGATACTCCTCGGCATTCTTCATGTTTGAGTTATGTATACCATCTTGTTCTCCATGTCCTAAGCTTTAATTTGATGTTTAAATCATAATTTTTGGTACCTTGAGCACCGAGATACAACTATTTTAATGTGGAATAGATAAACGGCAGTGGGAAAAAAATACGGAGAAAATCACTTTTAAAGAATACGGTACGGTTTGCTCCGGAACTCATGTTGTCCGCATCTAAATAGCGCGAATGTCAGCAAAATTCACCAAGTCCAAGTCCATGGAAACGGTTAACCAATCACAGTGTAGTTAGTATAATAGACCCGTCTTTTCGTGAAAACGCGGCTATTGATATCACCCCGCCCCCGCGAGAAGACGGGGCGGACTTGGATGATTAGATCAGGGAGCGGCCACTCGAGAGTTTTTCAGTCCGTCAGGCCATCCGACAAAGTAACATACTCTGAATAGAAAAAATAGCTTTCACATCGCGACACAAACTTTTGAGACTTACGAGTCTTTTCATAGAGATAGTAAACGAGCAGGATGCAAGATGATATCCATTCCGGCGTGGATTTATCAGAGAAGAATGAACGCTAATCGCAGTCGATTAGGCGCGGCGCGTTACTACACAATGGACGGATTATAATAGTATAGGCGCGGTGTTCGATGCGGGGCCTGGACGCGGCGTAGCGGGTATTCAGCGGGGGATCGATGCGATCTGCTCTCTTAATGTATTGGAGTGGAAATCCACTCTTTTGTCCACTCGTTAGGGAGCCATATTAGTGACCACTTCGTTTAGAGTGGAATCAAAGATCCTACATACATAAGATGATCAACTCTCGGTCAAAAAGTGAAACGCTAACGCGCGGAATTGTGGGAGTTTGAAGGAGTGCGCCAACTAGCGGTGAGCGGGTAAAGTTTCCAGGTGAGCGCTGATTACAGTACATTAAAATTGGCAGGATCATGGTATTATATAATAAAAATCAATATATTTTGGGGAAAGATATGACTTAATTTACTGATGACACCAATACTCTTTGATATTTTGTTTGAAATGGCAAGTATATAATCTTTCCAGGCTAAATGTTGGTCAATAATTACACCTAAGAAATAAGTTGATTGAACACGCTGAATTAGAATATCATTAATTTTAATTATTAAGGAATTTATTGAATCATTTGAAATAGCACTTTGCTTATGATGGAAGTAAATGAAATTATATTTAGAAGTATTAAGAGACAATTTATTACAATTGAACCATATAGTGATACATGTTTCATTTCATTATTTATAATTTGACATAAGGTATTAATATCATTGTGAGAAAAAAGAATATTGGTATCAGCAGCAAAAATCACAAATTTAAGAGTATGGGGACAATTAACTGAATTATTTATGAATAGTAAGAATAGAAGTTGTTCTAGAATTGATCCTTGGGGTACTCCACATGTAACTTGTAACAGTTAAGAACAAACATTGTTATATACTGCGATTTGATAGCGGTGCTTAAGATAATTTTCAAACCATGAAAGTACTATACTTCTTAATTCATAAGATTTTTCTTTATGTAAAAGAATATTGTGATTGATAGAGTCAAAAGCTTTACTCAAATCCAGAAAGCTGAATAAATAACGTAAGTGTAACTCTTAATCAGTATTGTGTATTGTCATAATTTTATTGTAGTTGTTTCAATCATGAAAATCCAAATAAATAGAGGTCCAGTTTATATCAAAGCCGTCTCTATTTCTGTAAATACCATGTTGAGTTAGAAGTTTGAACTGACAGCCCCTGTTGTGTAGCCTGAATGATCCCGGGAAGGTGTGAAAACTCTATTGAGAACTATGGATTAAATTGAAGAAACCGCTGAATAAATTAAAGAAACCATTGTCATTTAATGAGCTCATTACAAAAATGGGCGAAAGATATAAACTGGTCCAGAGTCTAACAATAATTCATATTTGGTGACGTTGGCCATGCATGGTCAAATGTATACTCACATAACTGAACCCATCCCATTGATAAAAAAAGAGCAGATGAAATTCTCAGATTGAAATGAAATCTTGAGATATTCATAATGATAAGCTGTGATATTAAGCTGCTAAAGGCCCGTTTATTTTGTTCCTAAAAATAAATATTTTTCTTTTAAAGAAAATGGCAAAAAAAAAAAAAAAGAATTTTTTTTTGTGGCTAAGAAACTTAAATAATTCGAGTTAAAATGCTCAAATTACTAGAAAATCACGCTTGTTTGTTTTTTCCAAAAGGATTGAGTTTGGCTATATTTTTTTACCGGAAAGAGGCACAAAATTAAGTTATTACCTTTGTCATCAATTCAGATTTTAAATTGCTTAAATTCAAAATATAACAAACCTTTCAAGAGTTGTATCATGATTTTCAAGCGAGTTTAGCATTTTAAACTCAAAAATAAAAAAATTCAACGAACAAGTGAAGTTGACCAATATTTCTTGCCATTTTCTTAAAAAAAAAGAAAAGCTAGCATTTTGAGTGAAATATAATATTTAAAAAAATGGATTCTTTGACTATACTTTCCATTCCAAAAATGTATACTTTTATTCACATTAAGAATAATTTGAAAGTAAAAGCGCTGAATATAATTTCAAAAAATTCCCAGGTTGACACCATAGAAGTAATATATAAATTGTTCAAGTTTACCCGCTCAACGCTAGCGGGCGGCAGACTCCATGTGCTAAAATACCGCTTCCGCTTCCGTTTCACCAGCGGCCGTGTAAAATCGGGAGAGTTGACCATCTTATGTATGTAGGATCTTTGGTGGAATCCACTCCCAACCTAGAGTGGACCCTTTTTAAACTCCAATCTGGAGTGGATATTTTCACTCTTTTCAGGGGTGGATTTCCACTCCCTCTTCCACTCCTTAAGGAGCTATATTAGTGACCACTTCGTTTAGGAGTTGATCTTTTTTTAACTCCAATTCTGGAGTGGAAATTTTTACTCTTTTCAGGTGTGGATTCCACTCCCCCTTCCACTCATTAAGGAGCCATATTAGTGACCACTTCGTTTAGAGTGGAATCCTCCTCTAATATAGAGTCAATCTATCTAGAGAGGCAATATTCATCCAAATGCACATACACACATACCTGCACTATTCATATACTCAAATCTTTACACTGCACAGATTCTAAAAAATGGATTTTGTAATAAATAATGGAAATACATTATTGTGTCCCCCAGAACGATGCTTTGTGCACACAAGAAATGTGACAGTTCACATTTCACTGCAAATGAGCCCACAAACTTCATATCATTTAAAGAAAATAACAATAATGTTCACAAACATTTTAGTGCAAGGAAACGGTGAGTAATTTTCTTGCACAACTTTTTATCTTGATAACATGCCAAAAGAACATCTTGACGAAAGGGGGGAATTTTGTTGTCCTGTCTTGTTCTTGATGGAAAAAGGGTGAACAGCTGTCGACTGGGCTCACATCGTTCTGACGGTTACACAAACAAATATTATGATACAGTGGCACCTCACTATGTTACATGAAAGTACAATAAATGTAGAAGGGCTGGGATTAGCAAAATGGCCTCGTTGAAAGTGGGTATATTTATATCAGAGCTCTTATAAAGAGCTTCCAGTATAATTATTCATATTTCAATTCAAATTGTACATTTAACATTTTCACTGACATATTGGACATTAAATTAACATAATTTCCAAGACATGTTGTCTTTTCCTGGTTCAATTGTTTTAATTTCTATTTAACAGAAATTAAATCCATTTTGAAATAAAATATTTTTAGATTGCACTGAATAACAAACACATATTAAATTAATTTTCAATTACACAATTAGTCAAAACTTATGGATGTCTGAAGGTTGCCCTTTGTTAATAGCTGACTTTTGAAATAAAACAGACCTGTATCCCAGCAGCGTTTATGTTTGTTTTGTATTGTTTTACAGTTCAATCATTATTTAATTATACAGCCGCTTTGAAGAGTGGCATACTTATATCTGTTAGTGTTCTATATGAACAAAGTACACATGTAATTCTAAAGATCACCATACATTTAAAGGACTAATTAAGTTTTGGTTTAGAGTGTGCTTTGATTAATATGTGAGACAATGAACATCTAAGTGTAACAGCTAGTTAAAGAGCATACAATGTTAGACACAGAAGCGACTTTATTTCATAATTATCTGTTCAGAAACAGGTCTAAAATTCATAAATCCATCCAATAGGAATACATATTGGAGACCAACCTTTAAGGCAAGCATTTAAAAGGATAATATACAGTTTTGGACAAGCACAATTTTAGTAACTAAAACTTGTAAGTTACCTTTGAAATAACTCCAATAATAACTAAATACAACAAAATATACATACAGTCGTTCATAAATCAGTGTGCCCAAAACTTAAACATCATGTTTTAGCCTAGGCAATGTTTATCCCACTCTTAATAATTATAGCCATTAATTTGGCTTTATATTGGAAGTTAATTTGATTTTTTTTAAATGTTGTTCATGCATAATATGTACCTAACAAATGATATCACCACCTTGCAAAATCACAACAAGGTAAGGAACAGTGGGCAGATAATTTATCTATAGATTCAAGACATTTTAATATCGTAATTAAACCATTAACTACGGTAACCGGGTGGGATGTGTATACAGTCTATGGAGATTTCAGAATCTGGTAGTGAACGGGTAATAAGCCTTAAAATAGGGACATTTTCATGTTTACTGGATTTAATCCGGCCCCTCACATCTGTATCGAAATTGGATTGATTCTGGCTTCGGGGACAGCAATGTCAAAATGTATAGTGACCGCTTAATAGCAAAAAGAAAAGTTGCCACTGTAGATGGTTGGTGACCACTACAGGCAGGTTCTTCATGAGCAAGGAAGGTGACAAAACAACTTTCTTTTGAAAAGTCACTTCAAGTATATTTGAAAATTCAACCATGAATCAACATTCACATTCCATAGCACATTATCGCGTATCTTCCATGGTGTGGCCCGTGTCGCAAAGGCCATGATCGTTGGGTTAGCGACATGGTTAGCTCTGTATGAGAGTATGAGAGCTGGTGTTCGGTCGACTTCCCACTGAAGTTGGCTTTGTCGAGGTTACTGTCGAAGCTGCATTCACGGTTGCTTCGCTGGTCTTCGAGTCACTCTTCGTTGTTGTCCTGCTTTTATTTGTGGTATTTTTGGTCGTCTTCGCGGTTGTCTTTCGTGTCTTCGCGTTTGTCTCGCTCATCTTCGCTCGTCTTCGTGGTCGTCTCGCTCATCGTCGTGGTCGACTCGCTCGTCGTCGTGGTCGTCTCGCTTTTCTTGATGGTCTTTCCTGTCATCTTAGCACTTGTATTTTACAATTGCCACTGCCAAACTCAAAGCCTCCAGTCCATTTGTTGTCTTGTTGGATATCTGAAAATGAAAGGCACACATAATTTTGCATCAAAACGGGGAATCAAATACTTTTACTGCCAGGCCTAAACAATTTTGAGAGGAACATTTATCCTAGAAATACACATTTAAGAAATAAAATACAAATTGGATGTATTTAACAGTCAATATTTAACACATTTGTGAGGCAAATTTTTGATTTGTACAAGTATCATGTCCATATAGACAATTTTAATGAAAGTTTTCTATTTCAGTTTCCCATGTTATTAATGTAAATTACAGTTTGCCTTATAGAGGAAGGTTTGCATGAAATAAAATGATTCAAGGTTCAAGCTTCATTTTGTTTATTTCTTTTACATAAACATTTGAACATAGAATAATAGAACAAACAACATAAGCAAAACATTTGAAGTGCAATATTCAGTCAATATACATCCAAAATAGGGTTTTCTGAACAAGTCATGAAAGAAAGAGGAGACCTTAAAGAAGCTGGGCTTGTAAGAGCAAGGTCCATAGAAAATATAATACATCAATGTTTTAATTACTTTGAAAAATTTTAAAGAAGTAAAACTACCTCATAAGACTATGAATAATTAAACATGGGAAAACGTGGGGAAAATATTCACCAAATAGGGATAGCTTGAAATTTGAAAAGGAGAGGAGGAAAAAACATATACCAAAAGATGGAGAGGAAAAGAGCAACATGGAACAAGAAAAACAACAAACAGAGAAAAGCAAAGAATTAAAAGAGAAGGTTCTATGTAGGGGAAAGGGGATTGGGGGAAAAAACTATAGCGTTTTAAGAAAAAAAGAGAAAACAAATGTGAACTACAAACATTTACAACATTTACATTAATTAACAAACGAAACAAAACAAAACAAAACAAAACAATGCACATTATCAATAACAAAAATAAATATTTACATAAAATATCACTTCTGGTGATATCATTTTTATATTAAATATTCTCAGCATAGTCATGTTATTGGCAGTAATATAATCCATCTTTGAACCTTAATTGTTCCCAAATATCGAATTTAAAAAAGTGGAAAATGTAAGTAATGTGAAACTTGTTAAACATGTCACGAGCTAACTTGACCTGACCTACATTCAAATACAGCCTACACACATTGGACCGGTATTCCACACACAAAGACAGAATGTACAGTAGGCCTGCGCAGTGTATGTTAGGCTGTCGCTACCGCACATTCACATGATATGCACACACAACAGACCACACAATGTCTATAGTATTGAAACAAACCACCCCGAACCGCCAATAGTTAGGGGTTAATTTGCAAGATAAGTCAGTTTTCACGCGAATATTTTGTTCATCGATTATCTTTAGAACTTAGTTAGAGAATATTTCATTATACTAATTGCCTGAACATGTTGCGAGGTATGTTTCAATTATTTAATTGCATGACCAACACTTTTTGACGTGTCACACCGATTGCTAGTACATCACACACACTTTGACACACACACACACACACACATTATACATTGGTAGGCCTACTAGCGAACATAACTGGCGTATTAATGGAGGCCGAAGTTGAAAGATTTATTCGCATATCACAAACACTCACCTTCAATCAGTTTGCGGAAGTCCTCACTGAGTTCACGTTCCTTTAGAACCGTCGGAATGTGATTTCGATCTCCGAAATCGTCGATCTTCGACGTCCGAAATGATGGCGAAAAGCGACCTACCGCCGTGCAACAAATTCTGGACATCGCAAATTAAATTTTTCTATCACGCCACTCAAAGATGATCACTGATTGGCTGCCTTAGTGACTGCGTCACGATTTTTGTTCATCCTACCGCCACTCGCTCTCAGAGTTGAAACGGTATACCGTTACTAACTGTCGCGAACGCCCATTCAACTCGCGGCGGCGTGGATTTCCGCTCGTTTCAGAGTTGAAACACATATCACTCGACAGCTAGAGCGGAGATACCACTCTTTTGCATTAAGAGAGTGTCATTGCCGCCTATAAGCCTTACCCCTCCTGTATTATTTGGATGATCCAAGTGACTGTGACATCTTGGAACTAGTTATTTAGCACAAAGGAGTGAATGTCCACATCAGATTTTGCATCTGTTAATTAGCACAGTTTTTAAAGGGGGAAAACAAAAATCGGCTTTTCAAAAAGTTCTTGGGAAATTTCTATCTTTGTATTGTATTACTGTGCTATTTTGTTTTTGTGTTAAAGTGGTAGTACAGTTGTGGTAAGGCTGAACTTTAGTAACCAAACCTGGACAGTAATATTATAAACTAATAGTTATAACTCCACCATGCTCGAAAGGTATACAAACAGCCCGTTATCATTAAAAAAGAGCCATTAAAACACAAGAGGGCGCTTTCTACAAAGGCATTGGTTTCAACCATTTTTCATACAAAGTTATGCATGTGATGTTTTATTGAAATAATGATTAAATAGAGAGATCATCAACAACTATTTAAAAAACGCTTTTGAACATTTTTGAAAAAGTGCAAGCATTTTTTTAATTTGTTGAAAAAATTATCTTATTATTTGGGCTAAAAATAATTATAAGGTCAGATATATTTTTTGATATTTCAGCCGTTTCTGGGTCGATTTTTGACCAAATAAAGTTTATTCTGCCATTAAAATTGCATGTTCTCTCAAATTTGACACTCAGTTTTTCATTACCTCACACAAAAATTGTGATGTGCAGCGCCCTCTCTACCAAAACTAAACTACCCCTTTAATGTCTGTTTTTGTTAATAATTTCTATAATAATTACCTATAATAATCTATAATCTATATATAATCTATAATAAAATAAATCTGTGTTGAGCGATGACAAGTGCGTAGCGAAATGATCTGACGTTCCAAAAACTTCCGGGTTAAGGGTTGTGCCTGTGCTCATCGATTTACTAGTAATTACCCTACAACTTCCACACAATGCATCCACACCATTACACACCGATGTTTTATAGAAATCGGTGCCACACACGTACACCGAACCGTACATAGCCGCGCGCGCTCTAGATGTATAATAAACTATAGAAATTCTGCAATAACGATAAGCCAATGAACGGCGAGCGGTTACTAGGGGGCGGAGCTTCGACGACTTTCCGTTTAGCTGTTCGCATCGCTCGCTCGCGAAGCAAAAGCAAAACGAAAAAGGTAAATAAACATGACTCCAGAAAAATGATAAAATTTCATATTTAGGTTTACTATTTTGGTCTGAAATTTTAACACATGATAGATTACACTATGGAGGATCTTATAAGACAAAAAAAGAAAACTCGATTTTTCTCATTTCATGACTAAATAGTTGATTTCCTCGGTTCGAGGAACTTCGACTTGTATCTCATTTAGGGCTAGCTATTCACAAATTTACCATGGTAGTACCATGGTAATACCATGGCACGGTACAATACCATGGTGACACGGTATATTGGCCCAGGTTCTGTACCATGGTATACCGCGGTATACCGCGGTATTACCATGGTACTACCATACCATGGTACTACCACGGTAATATACCATGGTACTACCACGGTACTATACCGTGGTACTACCATACCATGGTACTACCACGGTACTATACCATGGTACTACCACAGTACTATACCATGGTACTACCATACCATGGTACTACCACGGTACTATACCATGGTACTACCACAATACTATACTATGGTACTACCATACCGTGGTAGTACCACGGTATACAGTACTGTGGTAGTACCACGGTATATAGAGTACCGTTGTAGTACCATGGTATGGTAGTACCATGGTAGTACAATGGTAGTACTATAGTAATACCATAGTATTTCGATTAAAAGTGAGCAAAGAAAAATGGGATTCCAACGGGATTCGAACCCGAGACCTTTTTTTTAAATTTTTTTTTATATAAAGTGCATAAGTGAACAATAGCCCTCAAGAGCATCTTAAGAGCTCTTAAGGGCCAATCAAACCTCCGGATTGCTAGACCGGTGCTCTACCGACTGAGCTATAGAAAACCCTACGACGGCGTTCTTCCCAGAAACCCCTTAATTCATCATTGCTCAAGTAGTCAGAAGCTTTATAAACCTGACATATACCCGAAGCGGATTAAAATCAACTTGGGGATATATGCGAGGGATCGCCGAAGCGATACAGCTTTTTGTAATAATTAATTCAAACATATAGAGAAACTGACCAAGAATATATTGTGATTAAAAGTGAGCAAAGAAAAATGGGATTCCAACGGGATTCGAACCCGAGACCTCCGGATTGCTAGACCGGTGCTCTACCGACTGAGCTATAGAAAACCCTACGACGGCGTTTCTTCCCAGAAACCATAGTATTTCTTTAGAACATACACTACCAGCTTTACCAAGCATTCAAAAACATTAAAAATCAATCCATCAAAACAAACAACATTACAAAATCATCATTATGTACTTTATAAAATAGTTTGAAAGGACTGAAATACTAATGTGTGTACATTGCATTTAAAAAACATTTATTAGAATGTCAATCATCTCTTGATGGACATTTCTTTGTAATACTTTGACAAGTTTGACAAAGTTTTTAGATCTGGATGATTATGATTCACATGTCATGGTCATATGAATTTTAAGATCTGGATGATTATGATTATGATTCACATGTCATGGTCATATGAACATGATTGTGCTACAATTCCCCCCCCCCCCCCTCCCCAACAAAAACATAACATCACAATTGAATAGAAGAAGTTAAAATTGTAATAAGGATACCAATGATGTTTAAGTTTGGATTGAAAGTCATACTGCACTCATGCCAGATATTTCAAACAAAAATACAAAGAACTCTCTACATAATATGTTGCATGATGATACTTTCATAGCTTTCTGAATGCCCTCTTTCCCTACATACTAATACATGTGCAAAATTAAGTGTGGCATTTGACTTGAACGAGCTAGGAAAAACTGTTAGCGTGGAATTATTATCAAAGATTACATTTAACACGGCTAAAACATGCCATTTGCGTCGTTTTACATCACATGTGGGTTAAATTTTATCGTCTGTTTTCTTACAAACTTATCAAAAAACCCTGCTTGCCAGTTAGCGCAAACAATATCGTCACGTGCCATGGTTAAATCATAGGTTTTGTATGGCGTTTGACAAGGATGAGCACGAATTATAATAAAGGTGCATTATTTGCAAAATTGCAGCTCTCCATGAAGTGGTGGGTTAAGTTTAACACGGGCTAAATTTATTTAACCTGTTCATGAAAAAACCTCACCCTTAGATAATAATATGCAGTTATATGTAGTTTTTCATCAGTCTTTGCACCCTTGAAAAGTGTACAAAGACAAATGAGGACGAGGATCCCCTGTTATTTGAATTGATTTGTCAGTAAGGCATTCTACAATATAACTAAAACAATTATTATTATGAAAGAGTTAAACAATCTTATATTAATAGTACAGCAATTTGTATCAATACAATCAAACATCAGAGTAAAATTCAGGCTATTCAGCCAATGTCACATAGAGCTTCACATTCTTTTTCACAAGGTTTTGCCTTCATAAAAGTCCCCCAGATTTGCAAAAATTCATGAGTTACATGAAAAGCGCTTTTGAATGCTTTTGAATTATCATCAAAATCAATGGGCAGTATAGGATAAAATGAACTGCATGTATTTATGTTTTCATTTTCACTCTTTAAACTTTCACCTGCCCTGCCTACAATTTATATCATTCAGAAGAATAAGAATAATCTGTAAATGATTGAATCTCAATCATCACTTATATGATAAAATTCCTAAGTTAATTAAACAGTATTGGAAACAATATCATAGAAATAACATTACATGTAGGTTCAATGGTATGTCTGTAAGCCCTCTGTGGGCCATGAAATACAGGTTTACTTTACACCAACAAGGCATGGTAGATTTCCATTTACCACCTCAATTCTTCAATACTTGACAAAGTACTTCTACTGCTCAAGTAGACAGACACATGCACATGTATACTTAAGGAATTGTAATCAATATTTGCTACTTAATTTACACATGTTCAACTAGATGGACATTTTGATAAGAAGTTGCACAATCAATGTTCTTCACACATCAATCAGTTTTGATACGTGATCTGATTTTTCCATGATTTTCCCATTGGTCATGGTGTGAAAACCTATCACTGACTAGGCAACCAAATAGCAGACTACTTCAAATGCAATCTTACCAATTTTTGGCCAAATATGTTGTGACCAGTTTAGCCAAGTCCTGTTCGAATCTGGCATTCACAATAATAACAGTTTTACCAGTCCTCTTCTTATGCTAGGTGCAAGGAAAATTGTAATTTACTTTCGCCTTTATTGTATTCATGTTATCGTGACCTTAACCTTCAATTGGCAGACTGGTCATTAACCATTTTTGTGACTCAGTATTTTTACATCACTCGCTCGCCTCATACCTATTTAATCATGTGTATCATATGCGCTCAACCGTCCAAGCGCGCAGCGTGAATCCGCATCATGCAGGATTTTCCACGGCAAAAAGATTCTCATTGCCAGTTGAGTCACACACTCCGCGAGACTTTGTTGTCATGGCTGAAGAGCTGTAAAGTATGTGACGTCGACGCTGACATTTGTGATAATGGAGTCGATGTTCGCCGTCAAGAAGAGAAGGAAAAGATTTGTGGCGCTTGGCAGAGGCAGTGAGTCGCTCCCTGTCGGAGGCCAAAGTAGACGAAAAGTAGATCAAAGCTGTTGTCCATGCAAAGCGCTCAGTGGGTCTCTCGATGTCGTATGCGCCATGCTTTAAAAGTTGAACGTTCAGGCGAGCTAAAATGAATTGAGCTCGACGTGGGTGATTCGCTGAAGCTATTGGTGCACTGTGACTGGAAGCAAGCTCCCAATGGTAAATCAGGAACATGTCAGTTATGATTGTATAACGAGCAGCTGAGAGACTTCCATGCCGCCTTCTGGAGAAGGCGAAAGGAATAGCCGTACCTATCATGTATACATTAACAGAGGTTTTCACTTAAATTTGTTTTTCAAAAATTTGAGCCTCAACTTCAGCAGCGGCAATATCCTCCACTACTGATAACTGTTTTCATGGCTAGCTTGACCCCTCGCTTCTATTTCGCATGCATATAATCAGCTCAAGTTCTGCTTTGACCGCTCTATGACACTTCAACGGCAATTATGACTTCTCTCTCGTTATCATCTTGTGTAGAGGTGCTTTCAATGGTGAAAGTGCATCCCTGTAAATTGTATAACACAGAGAAATCAAGAGAATATATAAGTATCTCAAATTTTTTTTTTTTTGAAAATGCCCAACATATTTGAAAATCCGTCAAGATATGCATTTATTAAATAACTGTTTTCATAACAGTGATAAATTATTGTTATTGAAATGCTAACTTGAAGTTGAAAGTATTAATGTAATTGAATCATAATTGTGAACAAACTTTTGTTGTAGTATTCATGTTCTCAGGCCCGTTGAAAGATTTTTACAATGAAATCAGGCTGAATAAATTTGGCATACAGTGGTTGTCAGAATTAAGAATGAGCATTGTAAAAGATGTATTTTTGTAGGCTGTTTCTTTGTCTTAGTAACAATTCCCAAACGGTATTATGATAATCGATAACTAGTATATGCATCACATCACATCAGCAGATCAGGGTACTAGTAGCCAAAAAAAAACATTAAAGAAAACGTTAGGAAGACAAGACACATTTTAATTCATTTTTGGACATCATCATTCTAGACCTGACTCGGCTCAGTCCCCTTAAAAATATTTTGCTCACCTCAATGCCCTCTTGGGATAATTCTTGCGGGAGTTGATGTTGACGATGAGACGACAGGAATTCTTGGAGATCATGCCCTGCACCTTCTCATGATAGACGCCTTGGTCAGCCTGTTTGAAATTGAACACCAAAAAACATACAAATATGAATATTTTATATGCCTTTTCCAAATATCAGGGGCCGCGGAATGGTTTTGCAAGTGTGTGTGTGTGGGGGGAGGGGGGGGGGGGGTGACCTCATTTGGGCGTTATTATAGTTATTGTTTTGTGCTTATGTATTTTGTTGTTTTAAGCCCAAAAAATGGGGGGGGGGGGGGGGGGCTGCAGCCCCCCCCCCCCCCCCCCCCCCCCCCCCCCCCCCCCCCCCCCCCATACCCTCCGGTTCCGCGGTCCCTGACTATGTCATTTAAAAATAATCCTTCAACAATGTGATTTGTACAATTGCAATTGTATGATAAGCACATTATTATAAATATGGTAATCATGGTACTGGTAATATCATGCATGCCCGGTGGGACTACGGTGATACACATGGTATTTCCATGGTAGTACCATGGCACTACCATGGCTACCATGGTAGTGCCATGTGTACCATGGTACAACCATGTGTACCATGGTGCTACCGCGTGTACCATGGTAATACCGTGGTACTACCATGTGTACCATGGTAATACCATGGTAATACCATGGAAACCATTGTATTACCATGGTTTACCATGTTTTTTTTTGTAAGGGAACTATCAAGTGCGACTGGTGCTCACCGATGCGCTTGCGGATCTGCTTGTGCTTCTACGCACGGTCTTCATTTGTTCCATTATACAGACACACCGGGATCTAAATGTATGTGAAATGCAAGAAAGTGTAATGGTGAATTCATAATTTTTGTGAAGGAAGTGTAATTAATTATTCAAATCAAGATTGAATAAATAGAAAAAGATGACTAGATGGATCTGTAACTGCGCGCAGTCGAAAATTATGCCTCCGCCATTGTATATCCAGCCCAAATTTGATTTACTGAAAAAGTTAAAACTCAAATATGATGGTTATCCGTCTACCAGATCTTGGAATATCACAGAACTATTTCTGCAAATATTACAAGCCATAACCATGACGAAGATACAATTGCCAAGTCTGATGGTAATTTGCCTACTGTTTCTTGAGATATTACAATTACAAGGTCTTTTAGCATATTTTGAGCCTTGTGACACATTTACACACAAAATTTCTATTTCCCACCCAGACCCAGGAGCAACATCAATTTGTTTGTATTGATAGACAAAATTTACCTATATTGTCATGGGTTACCCAAGACATTGTTGGCTTTTAATTTGGCTTTTTTACGCTGCCAAAAATGGTATTAAAAACACTAAAATTCAAGTGCCTCACACAGGCTTTAGGGCACATTTCAAATCCAAATAAATTACAATTAAAACATCAAGAAGTTGTGATATTTTGGGGAATCTTTGGAGTCAGATGTCATCCTAAGTAGATTTGATATTACATGTATTGACCAATATAGTATATACCAGACTGGTGGGATCAAAAACTCAGCCAGGGGGAGAGTTTGGACACCTACCCACAATCATGCAGCATTCAGGCAGCATACATTTTCTCCTCCCAACACGACTTGCGTAAATAGGAAAACAAACACAAAAGGCACATCAAGAAAGGGAAAGGACACAAAGCAATAGTAAAACAATAATCGGGTGGAGAATCAACTAGGAAAGGTCATGTGAGTGGGGTAAGAAAAAAAAAAGAAAGTCGCGGCGTAATTGAACAAGTGTGCAGGAAGTGCACATTGCGAGCACAAAGTCAATTGCGGCTGGATTCCAGGCCTTTACGTTTTTGAGTACCGTAAACCGGGGGGACTTTGGCCTCTTGGATGACTTTGGCCACTTTTTTAGAAGGATGTATTTTCATCAAGTCTCACTCTTTAGAACTAATTTCTGATTGTTTACATTGCCCCATAGGAATACATTTCAAACAATAAGAAGTTTGTTCTAAAAAGTGATGCGTGATGAAAATACGTTCATCTCAAAAAGTGGCCAAGATCACCTAGGCTACCAAAGTCACCCCGGTTTATGGTATTAAATGCATTCTCGACCCGTTTTTCAAATTCTTCCAAAATTACTAGGCAAGATTTTTTTTTTTTAACATTAAAAAAACGCAGAAAATGCAGTGGGTGAACAAAAAACACAAAAACACGATTACAACACACCAGTTACCAATAACACAATGAGAATAACAAGGACAAGGACAATAAACATTACACCAACACAACAATACGGGGAAATATTTCTAAAAACACTGTAAAAAATCAAACAAAAGATCAAGGACAACAGAGGTGAAAGGACGACGACGACGAGGGAGAGGACGAGTAGAAGGAGGGTGAAGAGGAGGAAGAGGAGGACGAAAAGGAAGAGGAGGAGGACAAGGAGGAGCACGTGCATCAGTCATATCTACTGTGGAGACAAGAAAAAAAGCAAATGGATTCTAATTCAAGCATAGGGAAAGGGTTGGAATAAGGGGGAGCGATTATACCATGCATAATCATCTGAATAGAATATAAACAGATGAAGAGAGTAATGCACATGGAATGGAGGGTGAAGGTGATAGATTCACTGTAAGGAGTAAAGAAAGAGGACGGGAATAATAAATTGAACTAAACTAAATACCAATGAGAAACACAATATGAAAACAATGAGAAACACAATATGAAAACAATGAGAAACACAATATGAAAACAATGAGAAACACAATATAATTTAGTAACAAACTAAACTAACATTAAAGCCATGGCATGTCCGTAACAGATTTACCTGGCCTACCGTACGAATTCATCAAACCGCCACCCTACGACCCTCAAAGTGATATGTATTACATATAAAAAAATTATTTCCTTATCGGGTCAATCCACATCGAATCAACCGGAGGGTGTCACCCGACCCCCTTCGATTTTGCTAAAATTCGCACCAATTGTTCCCCCAAGTGTCTGAAGGAAAACCCAGAAATGTTTTGCCCCAAAGTCATACGGTTGCTAAGTTACGGTCGCGCCTAGCAACCAATGCGCGGTCAAACAGTTTCTTCTTTAAAATTTTGACCATTAATGATTATCTGCTATAGCTAAAATTGAAAAGCCAGAGCTCTCATTGTCTGGAAATTGGACAAACTTTGTCATCTCTGCAAGATGAATTTATTAATGTCGCGGGTTGAGTTTTCGTTTTCGCGTACGGGGTCACCGAAAATGGCGTTAAGTGAAAAGTTAAAGTTTTTTAAGCACGTTTGGATGCCCATACCTTAAAAATGAATAGATATTTGGCTCTAATCTTTTGGAATATTATAGACCTTCACTTCCTTTACGGATTAAAAAAAAATATGAGCGTGATTGTTCAACTGGTTTTCGAGTAAAGCGCCCTGAAAGTTGGGATTTTTCAAAAATGCACCAAGTTCAAGGTCAAAGGTCACCCCTAGTCCAATCCGGGATCTGCCCCAAATTGTTTGTATTGACAGACATTCACCTAAATTTTGTATGGGTTACCAAAGAAATTTTGCTACCGGAACGTTTAATGGCTTAATTACGCTAACGAAAATGTTTGTAAAAGCCCCAAAATGCTCTAAATTGCCAAATAATAGGCTTGAGGGTCTATTTCAAATCTTCATCATGCGCCATAGAAAACTTTCTACAAACTGTTCTTTGGAGAATTGACAAACATTTACCTATATTTTCATGGGTTAGCAAACAAATTTGCTACCGGAACGTATAATGGCTTAATTACGCTAACGAAAATGATTGTAAAAGCCCCAAAATGCTCTAAATTGCCAAATAATAGGCTTGAGGGTCTATTTCAAATCTTCATCATGCGCCATAGAAAACTTTCTACAAACTGTTCTTTGGAGAATTGACAAACATTTGCCTATATTTTCATGGGTTAGCAAAAAAAAATTGCTACCGGAATGTTTAACAGCTTTTTCACGAAAATGGTCGTAAACACACTGAAACATGTTCTTAAGGGCATATTTTGAATCTTCCTCACACGCAATAGAAAACAATGGTCAAATTTTTAAAGAAGAAACTGTTTGACTGCGCATTGGGTTGCTAGGCGCGGCCGTAAATAGCAACCGTAATGACTTTGGGGGCAACAAATTTTGGGGTTTTCCGTCAGACACTTGGGGGAACAATTGGTGCGAAATTTTAGCAAAATCGAAGGGGGTCGGGTGACACCCACCGGTTGATTTGACGTGGATTGACCCTTATACTTTTTTTCAGAGATGGCTTTCAAAACCACTTGAGAGGGCAATAAATGGTAGCGTAATGGTGTTTGACCCCATTTTTGTGAGCATTTTTCTACTAGATAACATTTTGTGAGCAAAATTTCACTGATAGTTCCCTAAAATGTAGATGATTGTCTATCATTCCACCATTTTCATGCTTCTACTAGGTTGGACTAAAGCCGGTGAAATCGGACCTTCAACTTTGCTGATTTCTGAACATTTTTTGTGCTGATTTCTTGTGTGCTTTATAGAGAAATTGTTATTAAATTGAATTTTACATTCTTACTTTTGCTTAATTTGTTTGTCATATTAATTTTATTAACCATAAACACTGTCCAAAAACTCAAATTTTACGGCTTAAGGTCTTTTTTGATGACCTTGTGTAGGTTGTACGCGAAAATAGAAATTTAGCAGATTTGTTTTATTTTTACAACTTTTACAGATAATAAAAGTTCTTTCAACTTACACAACTTTAGCTTGCTCCCTCATTTACTTATCCTGTGAGGTGGCCAGTTTGAATATGCTGGATTTTTTACAACACCTTGAAGAATCGCGCATTGGTTGCTAGGCGAGGCCGTATCTTAGAAACCGTTTTGACCTTGAGGCAAAATATTTTCAGAATTGTCCATGAGACACTTGGGGAACATTTGGAGCAAAATTGAAGGGGGTCGGGGTGAACACCACTAGTTAATTTGACGTGGATTGACCCAAAAGCGAGAATCAAAGATTCAAGTAAAAATTGAAATCTCAAATTATCGTAAAAAAAATAAAAAATAACGAATTATGGATTGTAAAGACTGACTTTCAAACGATTTTCTGGATAACCATGAGGATTAGCAGAACAGCAAGATTATAGCTTAGAGGCGGCTAAGTATTTCATGACATGAGCAATATCCAATAAAGGCAATATGCAGATAAAATAAATTAATCGTTTGATATAAGTCAGACGTTTCAGTTCGATCTCGGCAATCTAATTTCAAAGTCAGCCCTGTCCCCTTTTTTGGACGGGTTCTCCCCGGCCGAGTTCCCTGGCCACTACGGACGTAGTGTGTTATGAGTAAAATTATATACAAGGTATTTTACACATGACAGAACAGGTAATGCCGGGTATGGGTAACTACTTAAACTAGTCTGTGACTATTAGTATGCTATGCCTATGGCTATGCCGGCCGGCTATGGCCCATGCCTGGCTAAGTATGGCCTATGCCATGCCCATGCCCCAGCCCATGGACTGGTCATGCCCCATAATCCATATGGCATGGCATTGCCTCGCCCTCGGGCTCAGCCAAATATCTAGGGATTCTAAGGTCTAGAGACTACGTCTACCGTCTTGCAGTTGCAGTTCAAATTATTGAGCACAAATTTACCTGCAAACCGATTACCTTCCTTCTTCAATCTTTGTCCCCTTTTCATCTAGTTTTGGCTATTTTTGTTTGAACTACAGTGGCAATGGGTCGTGGACACGGCTCTGTCATAGTGACAAATGTATCCATTTAATGTGTAACTACAGTCAGTACATGCAAAACGTAAACTAGTACAATACATTATACAAAAAAGTCATACCAGGTACCGTGGTTGTTGTTCGTGCCTGATTGTTTGGCTATTTATTTGTGTCGTCTGCTAGCTTCGGACTGCTTCATGCTTGACTTATAAATTGCACGTTTTGGACGGAAAAGTTTTTTTCATGACGACTACTGTACGGTACACATATCATGTCTGATTTATTAAATTAAAACTTTCCTACTTACCATGAAAGATTTAACGAGTCTGCGCTAGCGGAGGTACAACCATGGACGTAGGATATCCTTGGTACAACGATGATAACAGATGCATGATATACGGGCGCGCGCTACGTACCGATACATTGCATATACACAACACTACACACATGAGTAACTAGGTACCGGTACGCATATTGCACCTTTGGAACATTTCCGGTCCCTAAAAGTACGGTCTAAATTGTGACGGACACCCCCCTCCAACTGAGGGGACTTTCACCCAATTCCCTCAGTCTAGTAAACATTTTGGCTGGCGGTCTCGGCCGGGAAAACATTTGGCCGAAGGACACCCCCCCCCCCCCCCCCCCCCCATCCAACCCCCACTGAGAAGGACTTTCAATCAATTCCTCGGCCTCGAAACATTTTGGCAGTGTTGTCTCGGCCGGGAATTTTTTTGTCGACGGACACCACAGCCTCCCCTACCCCCCCCCCTCCCCCCCCCCCCCCCCCCAACTGAGATGACTTTCAACCAATTCCCTTGGTCTTGAACAATTTTGGCAGGCGGTCTCTGCCCCCACCCCCACTGAGAACCCTCTGACAAGGCCTGTCTCGTCTGAGCTGAGTTGAATGCGCGGTATAGTATGCATTTATGGCAGGCACGACTGGACACCCGCGACTACCATGCACAATCCTGGGATCCGCGCGTGACTTCACCATCTTCTCCATCACGCGTTCAGTCGTTCCTGATTCTGCATGCAGCGCAGCCATTGCTTGCTTGTGACACGAAACCTTGATAAATGGCTACCCATTGAGAGGACTTTCCAACCAATTCCCTCGGTCTCGACAATTTTAGCAGGCGGTCTAGGCCGGGATTTCTTTCGGCGACCTACAACCCCCCCACCCCTCCTCCACTTGGTCTCGAAATATTTTGGTAGGTGGTCTCGCGCTAGAAATCACCCCCCTGGTGTAAGAACCTGTTTACGCCTTGTGGACCAGATTCCAATAGATAAAGTGCAACCAAAAGGTCGGGCGGACAGTAACCATCATGACCATTGTGTGATACATACTTGCGTACATCGTTGGTGTACTTATCTTTTGGCATTTGTGGTCCTGCACAAACTTAAAAACAGGGTCTAATGATCGGCTATTTTAATAACTCATATGCCCGAATTCTCATCTGTGGCACAACTTTGAGCCAGGTTTAAAAAGACCAAAAATAATGACAATTTCATGGAAATGGTCCGCTTTATACTCCAAACATCGGAATATCTCACGAAAATGATGCACGGTTTAACTTTTTGTCGCCGGAACTTTCATCCGTGGCATAACTTTAGTCCTCGAGACAAAACTACGTAACGTTCAAACATAGGAAAATTGTCTTTTCTAGAAAACTGTATAATCTTAGGGAAAGTTAAGTTCTGGTAAAGAGAGTACAGTTTTGTTCAAACTGCATTTTAGTAAGCAAAATCTGCACCATGAACTAATAGTTATAACTCATCATTGCTTGAAAGGAATACAAAATTACAAATAATTAAGTAAAAGCCTGTTAGCATTAAAGGGATCTAGTATCTTTGTCGACATGTGCAAAAAGTGACGAATGGTTGATGCAGTGTATATTGTTGTTATCTAAAATGTCCACAGGGTATTGTGTGAAAATTTCAAGTCAAATAAACATTGCATGGCCAAGTAATGAGCGAAAAGCAAAGTGATATTCACTAACTGCACTCACTTGTACACGGTTTCAAAACTCCAACGGGAGTTTTTATTATCTGAATACTTCGATCGTACATATCTTTGTAACGAAAGAGAAATTTGAAAAACCGAAACCTATCCCATGAGTATAATTGTTAGTACAAAATAATACAGCAAGGTATGAGGAAACCGTTAGAATTAAAATTTTGTTTTGAGGATTTGGACAATGTTACTTAGTCCCTTTAAAAAAAAAGCCGTTAAAACTCAAGAGGGGGCTCTCTGAACACCCATCGGTTTTATATTGTAAATTAAATATTGTGCATGTTGATGTTATGTTGAAATGTGCTTAGATTATCAACAACTATTTAAAAACCACTTTTGTAAATTGTTGAAAAGAGGAAGCATTTAAAACAAAATTTTAACGGCTGGTTAAAAATTGTCGAATAATTGTGGGGCCCCATATTTATTACGAATGGTTATGTTTATGGATATTTCAACCATTTCTGAACCGATTTTGATCAAATAAAGTTTATTTTGTCACTAAAATTGTATGCTATTTCGATTTTGATACTCAGATTTCCATTATCTTACAAAAAAATGATTTTGTGTAATGCCCTCTATACCAAAACTCAACTTTAAGCTTATGACAAAATACGTATTCTGAAACTCTCATAAATTTTGAATTATCTCTGAAAGTTTGTTAACCTCTATCAGCTGACGCGCCTTGACACGCAATCGATAAGCGCGTTTGCGCAAGCAGAGGTGTTGTATTTGAGTGGTTGGTTTGTTTATTCATAATTCTATAATTTGTCCAAAATACGTATTCTGAAAAAATTCTTTTCTTTTATCTCATCATAAATTTATCATAAATTTTACTCATATGCTTAGACAGCTATAGGGTTGTCTTTTCAATTTGTATCATCCTGTTAGACTTATTTTAATACTTTTATTTGAGATTTTGAAGAGCTCTCCATGTTTGTTGTGTAAATGAGTGTGTGTATGTAAGAAAGGTCAGAAAATGGGAGTGTGGGGGCGAAATTTCCATTGAAAATCTAACTATATGAAAATCCTATTCTTTCCAAATTACTCTTTGACCCAAAAATTAAAATATCTCGAATGTTGAATGTTGAATATTTTATTTCTCATGTCACCCTGTCGAAGGGTATTGAAGAAAATCACATTTAGCACAATATAAAAAATATATACAGATCTGTATACACATATTCAAAAAATATATCACAACATTGATATACAATAGAAGAAAACTAAAATGTAACGTAAAAGAAACAGGAAGTAAGTTAATTGCAATTTTAAATCAATTTCAAATCGATTCGATTCGATTCGATTTTAAAGGGATAGTTGAGTTCTGGTAAGGAGAGTACAGTTTTGGTGAAACTGAATTTTAGTAACCAAAACCTGCATCATTACATTACAAACTAATATTTATAACTAGAAAGGAACACAACATTACAAATGACGTAGTAAAGATCATGTGATCATTCAAAAAGAGCGTTAAAACGTAAGAGGGCGCTCTCTAAACACTCATCGGTTTCAACAATTTTGAATAAAATATTGTGCATGTGATGCTTTGCTGAAATAGTGATTAGATTGAGAGAATTAGAGAAATAACCAACAACTATTTAAATACCTATTTTGTAACTTTTTGAAAAGAGGAAGCATTTTTTTGAATTTTTAACGGCTGGTTCAAAATTCTCTACTAAACCGCCATGGGGCCCCAGGTTTATTACAAATTGTTATATTTATGGATATTTCAGCCGTCTCTGAACCGATTTTGATCAAACAAAGATGATTTTATTATTTAAATAATATGCTCTTTCAAATTTTACACTCAGTTTTTCATTACCTCACAAAAAAAAAGTAGTCTAGCGCCCTCTCTACCAAAACTCAACTATCCCTTTAAATCGAATGTTGATTGATAATCGCATGTGTGCGCGAAGCTAGTTAGATGCGCGCATTTAAAGAACATGCGACGCATACGCAATGTAACCAACTTTGATTGGCTGAGGGGGCAGATTAACATTTTGTAACAACACTTTTGATTGGTTAACTCAGCAATAATGGGCGTGGTCAGGGAAAGATGATAACCTTAAGACAATTTTCAGAATACAGATTTATGACAATTTTAGCGGTGTATTTATTATCAGGGCATCTAACTTCGCGCGGCATCTAACTTGGCGCAGTTAGTTTCGCGTAGTTAACTTGCCAGCTGCATCAGGGGGTGTCACTCTGCCAGAGTGACGCAATTTTTGGTCACCGGAAGGTACTACTACTGGTTACATTATGGGCTACTTGGGAACTACAGTTAACCAATCACAGATTAGTTCATACGCGTCGTCACTGGATCGAGGTCAATAAAACCAGAGGGGTCATACTGCGCGCTAATATTGGGAAACTTTAGGGACTGGCTAACAATGAATTCTGGGATACGTTTAGTCTAGGATTGAGACCCTCGATCGCATGCTGAACTAGCTCCTACCACCCATAATGTATAGCGCGACCAACGGGAGAGGTCTGCGTAACATCAGTGATCGCTGCTAACGAGGCCTCGGCTGGCAGCCATCACTGCTGTTGTGCAGATCTCTCTCGTTGGCGGCTATCTATTATGGGTTGTGTGATTATTTTTAGCATGCGATCGAGGGTCTTAGATCATAGACTACGAATACCCAGCATTCCATGTTAGCCAGTCCATGAAGTTTCCCTAACCGGCCATGTTTGCTGCGTGTTAAGGATATGTGAAAATTAGCGCGCAGCAAACATGGCCGGTTAGGGAAACTTCATGGACTGGCTAACATGGAATGCTGGGTATTTCGTAGTCTATGATCTAAGACCCTCGATCGCATGCTAAAAATAATCCCACCACCCATAATGTATAGCGCGACCAACGGGAGAGGTCTGCGTAACATCAGTGATCGCTGCTAACGAGGCCTCGGCTGGCAGCCATCACTGCTGTTGTGCAGATCTCTCTCGTTGGCGGCAATCTATTATGGGTTGTGTGATTATTTTGAGCATGCGATCGAGGGTCTTAGATCATAGACTACGAAATACCCAGCATTCCATGTTAGCCAGTCCATGAAGTTTCCCTAACCGGCCATGTTTGCTGCGTGTTAAGGCTATGGGAAAATTAGCGCGCAGTGCGTAGATTCTCTTCTGGTTATTTATATACTACTTCTATGAATAAAACAAGTTCATATGCATACGTCACCATGGATCCCATTGTTTTCATAAGCGTGATAAAATCTAGGACAGTGCGCAGGAAAATAGGCGCGATAGTCTACGCACTGCATAGCCACGTACGTTTTGGCCGTTCATTTCATAGAAGTAGTATATTATACAGATATTGACTGTCTAGAGGGGCAATATAACATTTGATATCCTCGAGGGAAGTTATATTTTTGTCGAGGGACATTATATTTTTCCGAATCGCGTAGCGCTGAGGAAGAATATAGTATTCCGAGACAAAAATATAACTCCCCAAGGGAAATGAAATGTTATTTGGTTCCCGAAGGAAAAAGTCAATATCTGTTCTATTATGATGACCTATGTACATACAAATCAAGATAAATAGAAATTTGGTGTTGAAATAAAATGATGGACAAGGGAAATCATGAAATTAAATCGAAATCCTACCAGAAGAACATTCGTGTTGTTATCGAAATGCTGCGCAAAATGCTCCTTTATTCGACCTTCCTTTCAACTTTACTTTCGGATCGCGCAATCTCCGAGCTTGACAACGCTGTGCGTGTCAGGATGCTAATACGCGCAAAATTTTTCATTGTCATACCTATTGTTACGTCATACCTCTGGATATAACGGCGTTATATTCAGAGGTATGACGTAATTTACGTCATGAATGAAAATATAACGCTTCTCATCCTTGTAGCGATGGTCACGTGACAGCATTTTGACCAATCGCACATCAGTATCTATATAGGTCATATAATATAAATAACTAGAAGAGAATCTACGCACTGCGCGCTAATTTTCCCATAGCCTTAACACGCAGCAAACATGGCCGGTTAGGGAAACTTCATGGACTGGCTAACATGGAATGCTGGGTATTTCGTAGTCTATGATCTAAGACCCTCGATCGCATGCTAAAAATAATCCTACCACCCATAATAGATAGCCGCCAACGAGAGAGATCTGCACAACAGCAGTGATGGCTGCAGCCGAGGCCTCGTGAGCAGAGATTACTGATGTTACGCAGACCTCTCTCGTTGGTCGCGCTATGTTCAGCATGCGATCGAGGGTCTTGATCCTAGACTAAACGTATCCCAGAATTCCATGTTAGCCAGACCATAAGTATGACCCCCCTGAGTAGGTCACCTTTCAGGAGTGAATGTTGTGCATAATCTGCCTCGGGATGAATGCGCGGATGCCAAAACCTGTATGATACGTAAATCTGAATATGAATAAAGTGATCGTGTGAATTTCGTGTTCGTTGGAGTTTTCCCCAACAGTCAGACGCTGTCAAAGTTGAGTAAAAAACGTTAATTTTCAATTCAAAATGTTCATGTTTTGTACCTAACTAAGTAAACTATTGTATGATTTGGTGACATATTGATATTTTTGGTTAAATTAATATGGTTAGAATAATTTTTAGAATCATACATAATCAATTTGATTCGTAGTTTGTTTCAGTAATGCGGTTCCGTACGCCGGATCTTCCGGCCCTGGATAGGTAGTCCCACTCTGTCGTGCGCGTTAAATGTAGTTTATTTCCAGCTGCTTTTGTATCCGTTCAACGCTTGATTGCGTTCTTAGACTGTTTTCCTTAGTCTAGATATACTATTTTAATATTCCGATATTACGATCCTGAATTTTATAATCATAGTTAACAAAATCAATTCGTATTATTTTGATATGTCTTTCATTGATAGTTCTGCACCTTTTGATACCAAATTTTGCCATTTTACTTCTATGGTTTTTTAGTCATGTGTCTTTATATGTCACGTGTCAGACATAGAATATGAAATTTCACGTACGCTTATGGACACAAATTTGTGGAAATGCTGCAGATTATATATAATGACACAAATATTTAGCTGTAAAACCTTACACATGTTAGATGGCATTTAGTATGATGAAAAAAAATTACACTGGCAAAACAAATGATACACAAGTACAAAATAAAATGATTTGAAACAAAGAAATACATAAGAATAATTGCATGTAATAATTATAATGATAACATGGATGTTATGATATAGCGAACGTTCCGTCGTTTGACGATCGCGGTGCATCATTATTTTTACCCCCAGTCAATGGATACATAATATGTGACCTTACACCACAAAACGACCAATAAGTCGGGAAAAATTATTTTGCTGCTTTTCATAAGACATTAAAATATAAGTCATTACATTTAAAATGGTATATCATTAGTCATATTTGGACTAAGCGAACCCTCTCAAAATGAACACCAAATATTTGGAATATGGCTGAAGCATTTTTTTAAATAAGGGAGAAACGGGCCATTTAAAAGATCAGTTTCCATTGAAACGCTGTAATAAGATTACATTCATTGGATGAAAAATTATATTTAAACATGATTTCCGACGTTCAAAATGTTACAGATGCTAGATTAAGATATGTTTATTCAGGAAATACCAAAATCATGAATCTCAAATTTTGAACAGAATTTGACTGTTTTAGCTAATAAAGAGAAACTACCACAGCGACATAACGGTTGTTATGTGGTGTGAGGTCACATATTATACTGCTATCAATCCAGCACACAGAGTGCACATTTCCACTCAAATGGGAGTCTTCCAGCCTGACACCTTGTATGTGAATACAGTGCTAATGAATCACGTTTCATCCTTCCGGGCACTCTCTGATTCCGAACTCGGGGCCTCATATGTGGAAGGCATGTGCCCTTCCAATCTTTCACACCAAGTCCACGAATATAAAATATTGTATGATATTTTACAATCATAGCTTTTTGTTACAAATACAAAATCTGTATAATCTATTTCAGGCCCTTGGAACTATTTCTTACTATTTTTCGTAATTTTCATTTTAAAAATATAGTTCCAAACAAAGGGATTTTGTTGTTATGCATCGTATCATAATAGGGGGCTGGGGACACGAAGGTACATCGACATCGTTTGGTAAGAGTGCTAAGTCAAAATAACGAGGTATGAAAGCTGACCAAAGCTTTTGAATTCAGCTGTTTAGAAATTGGAAGATTATTAAGTGCACATTGCAAGCATCATGTTATGAGCTGGGCTTTGTCCAATATTAACTTTAACTTTAGCCTGATAGATACATATATTGCAAGCATTTTCATGGAACCCTGAAATAACATCAGTTATGGGATACCCACATTGGGAAGCTTATTGGGGGTCCAGGGGGCGGAGCCCCCGGAAGCTTTGGGATTTGTAATATCCAGATATAAAGATGTTGTCTATATGTAAATATAGAGGTAACTATTCTTTAGTTAATTGGCTTTTGAATTATCTGTTTAGAGATTGGAAGATTATTAAGTGCACATTGCAAGTATCCTGTTACGATGAGGGCACTGTCCAAGTATGGATGAATTTTAGCCTGATAGATAAATACTGTCGATTGCAATCATCCTGATGGAACCCTGAATAGAATAAGTCAAGGGATACCCACATTGGAAAGCTTATTGGGGTCCAGGGGGCAAATCCCCCGGAAGCTTTGGGATTGGTAATATCCAGAAATACAATTAACTATTGAATAGTTAGCTCAATTTTAGTGAGCAAAGTGCAGACGCACAGTGGGCCAGGATCGCCTGAAAGTTTGCCAAGAGAGAAGTCCTGAATAAAAGTATTTAATGAGTACATGGCTGGTATACTGGGTCACATAACCCTAATGGGGGTTCCAGGGGCGCAGCCCCGGAAGATTTCGGATTTGGGCAGTTTAGCATTATCAAAAAGTGGTTTAAAGAAGACTATAGTAACAACTTCCATTCATGAGAGAGGGGAAATCCCCTTAATTTTAATGTTATTATATATTTGTGAACCCCAAATATTGGGGGGGGGGGGGGGGATGATAATACAGGCCATCCCCCCACCTGAAATATTGGGGGATATATCCCCCCATCCCCCGTGATCGACGCCCCTGATATACATGTCTGTAAAGTACATCATTCGCTAAGGAGTATCTCCTTAGCGAATGATAACATGTTATAAATCTAGGATCACAAATGGTAGTACATACAGTCATTCAGTTCTTGAACCACATAGATGTATGTTGTGCAGTTGACAGCTAACACATAAACTGCCCTGAGCTTCCTCAGTGAGAACAGTGTTTGAGTGAACAATTTAATGGTTAGTGAGTCCTGGAGACATGTACAGTCACCTAATATAACCATAGTTGTTTAAACCATCAACCTGACCAGTTCGAGGATTCAAATCATTGACAAGCTGTCATATAAAAGCTGTTTCTAGTGATCCCTCTTGAAGATCTTATCCCAATAAAGAACATGCTTCTCCATGGGAGGTTAGGTCACCATCAATGACAAGTATGCAATGTCACGGATTCAAACAGTATAGGTTTATGTAGTTCTTAAGGTTAAGTGCTCATTCATGATGTACAAGTGTGTACGTCTAGTCCAATGAACACTTATATGAGTCAAATACAACTTATAAATGTGTAGACTTATTGAAACAATGATGTACCAGTACATTTTAAAAGGGTACGATGTCTCAGAAAATGGCCTACAACATTAATACAAATTGTAACATTGTTTAAAGATGTATAGTAGGTCACTAAGTTTTTCTTTGGTAAGATTATCATTTTTTTTATCATGATTGTTTATTTTTCCATGCCTATTACTTTGTTTGATTTTATTATCGTGTGCATGAATAAAAATAATCTTCCTACTTAAAAAATTAACAATAATTCGACTGATATTTGAGGTAAGCGCTACTGCCTTTGCCGCTTCATTTATTTTCCCTTATCTTTCCCTTCAGGCTACACCTACAAAATATTTACACTCATTGCTGACTACTGTATTAGTTCAATTTTAATATTGGCAAAATACGTAACACACATACAAACAAGTATATAAGTGCATTTTTGTTAGATATATCATTCAATTGTTATTAGTAAGAAAATCACTTTATTAAATGGTTATATTGTATTAATTTATTTATTAAGGCCTATTATGTATTTGTACTATTTAATTAATATATATTTCCTTATTCTACAATATGTACATTTCATCATCAAACATAATTTTTACCTCTATTATGATGATTTAGTAGAATCAGATACCAACAATGCACTATTAGGAACTCATATTCTTATGTATTCTATTGTTTTTAATTTGTTATGTGTTATTGTGTAACGTTTTAAATATCTTGAACATTTCATTGCGTTTTTGTATATAACTAACTGAACGTGCAATTTCAAGTCATTTGTATAACATTAACCGAAGATATTATGCAGTCAAATTTGGTATCAAAAGTTGCACACGACTCTACAAAACACAAATCCGAAGCAATTGATGATATCATAATGCTTTTTAGTGTAATTGTAAAAATTGCAGAGACAAACCTTCATGAACCCTTAGGATTTAAGGCGCTATTAACGTACATTATGGGTTAAATTGTTTGTACGCGTTTTGTGAACTTCCAGTAGCTAGATCGCGAGGTTGTCCACCTAGGTTGTGATCCTAGAAGGTCCTAGATGACATTTCTGGTGAACAACCTGTTATAACATTCCATGTATGATATCCAAAAAAGGGGGTGTTTACTCCCTGGGTATTAGTTGCTAATTTCGCTAAGTGGCGTGTCGATGTCCAGATAATTAAATCCCTATTGATAGCGCAGCCGCTTACACACTTCCATACGCTCGTCGCAATATCTTGCCATCATACTTGGGTGTTCAATAGTGCGAACTTTCTCCTTCATTCACTCGTTACCGTTGTCCCAAAACGACATGGGCTTGATGATCGCCTGTTAGGCAATAAGCACTGCGCCGACTTTGAACCGGCGAGTCTTGTCACTCAAACCGTTAATGTCACAATTATCATTGTTAGACAATCTCGAAAACAGCGGTTGCCTTAATATCCAAACTAGCCTACAAACGCTTTCTGATTTATTTGTATCTCAGTCCTGTTAAATATATAGACCTTATAAAGTATAGTGTAAACAAACCTCGCAAATTATTTATTTAAATTATAAATAACTCTTGTCATGTGACGAAAAATATTGATCATCGTGGTGAAATGTTTACTTAAAATTATTGTTCGTTGTCTCACGATGTAGACGTGTATAATACAGCGACGTTTCGACCGCTCTTGCTGGCCTTTATCTAGCTGAATGAAGGTGGTGCGTTGCGTGGACGCAAGTTATAGCGTTGTATTGCCACAGTTGAGTTAGTTGGATTTGGTTCTGGCATTATGGTGTCACAGTTCGTCGCACATCTTGTCATGTTGGCACGTATGATGATGATGATAATTATGAAGATAGTAGTGCCTGATGGTGATGATGATGATAACGTTGGTCATAGCTCTGTTCAGGCCTTCCATATAATTGTATCTTTGTTCTGCTAGACATACGCTAAACAATTGTATTTTTATTTTGAACAACTTGGGCTACAAATTACCACTAATTTTGGAATGCCCCGATCCGCAGAATTGTGTACGGAAAGAGCGCATATCAGTATATCCCTTAATGTAATCAAATAATTGTTGTGAAATGTGTGTATGTAATCTTAGCAACATTTTTTAATTTGATCTAAATACATCATTGGATTGGAAAAAGTGTTGTTGCCATTTTTCCGTTTTGGTCCCAGGGTGCATTTTGGCGATTTTAACGACAATGAGCTAATTTTAATATTTCTGAAATAAGGTCAGGGGTCATTTTCCATCTTGGAATAGTACAATAGTAATCAAAATAATCATGACAGGGTAATTTTGGGCAAGGAATTCGTTTCCGGTGCTCATTTGCATGTGCCATATCGGCAACACCCTAAAATTCAAGATGGTTTAAATCTATTTGCATATGTATGTATATTGTTGATTTGCAGCAGCTACATCCTGTAATACGCATTAATGACCGGTTATTTGGATTCAATCATGAATATTAATGCAGATTAAAGATACCCTAGCTTTGATTCCACATTGTCAACCTCTCGCAGTGCATACAATTATCATAATTCAATTATTTACCTAATTTGCATATTCCTAGAAATCAGGTAAATTTGTGCATATTGTGAACTCAAGTTGGCCGCCTTTGGTATTGTAAAGGAGTTAATGCAATGTGCGACTTAAACAGTAGGAATGGGTGGATGTCCTGAGTGCAGGTAAAGAAACATGACGTCATATTTGTAATCCCCACGTTGTTACATTAGTCAGGGTGTAGTAAATTGATTGATTGATTGAATCCGATTACGCAATATTACGTGATCCCCACGTGCAGCACGGCTCCATCGTTCAGGGCTTAGTCGATTGATTGTATGACTGAATCTGATTATGCAATATCACGTGATCCCCACGTGCAGTACGGTTATATTATTCAGGGCTTAGTCAAATGATTGTATGACTGAATCTGACTATGCAATATTACGTAAATCCCCGCGAGCATGAAGGTTATATTGTTCAGGGCTTAGTCGATTGATTGTATGACTGAATCTGATTATGCAATATTACGTAATCCCCACGTGCAGCACGGCTCCATTGTTTAGGGCTTAGTCGATTGATTGTATGACTGAATCTGATTATGCAATATCACGTGATCCCCACGTGCAGCACGGCTCCATCGTTCAGGAATTAGTCGATTGATTGTATGACTGAATCTGATTATGCAATATAACGTGATCCCCACGTGCAGTACGGTTATATTATTCAGGGCTTAGTCAATTGATTGTATGACTGAATCTGACTATGCAATATTACGTAATCCCCGCGAGCATGAATGTTATATTGTTCAGGGCTTAGTCGATTGATTGCTTGACTGAAACTGATTATGCAATATTATGTTATCCCCACGTGCAGTACGGTTATATTGTTCAGTGCTTAGTCGATTGAGTGTATGACTGAATCTGATTATGCAATATTACGTGATCCCCGCGTGCGGTACGTTCTATTGTTCAGTGCTTAGTCGATTGATTGTATGACTGAATCCGATTATGTAGTATTACGTCATCCCCGCGTGCAGTACGGTTCTATTATTCAGGGCTTAGTCGATTGATTGTATGATTGGATCTGATCAAGGGCGTCGATTTCTTCTCGCCATTGGGGGGGGGGGGGGGGGATGATTCGTCATTTTGACCATCTCTGGCGAGGGAGCGATGAGACAACCCAGCAGCGTGCCCGGGTTTTTATGGCTGAGGGGGGGGGGGGGGGGGGTTTAGGGGGCCCCAAAGCTTTTGAATTCAGCTGTTTAGAAATTTGAAGATTATCAAGTGTACATCAGGTCAGGTCAGGTCAGGTCAGATGATCTCTCTTGCTACCGGTAAACATGTAGCCCGGTACCACCTGCCACATGGTCGACACCTTGGCGACTAAACCGAGGCCCTCCTCTGAAACAATGGCCCCAGCATGAGGAGGGGGTGCTGGACCTCCTGTTAGAAGAAAGAACCAAAATCTGACTTAAGAGCTCCTTTAGATCCGACAGGAGACCAAGGAGCTCACTCAGCCTCTACCAATTCACCTTGCCAGTGCGGCAGAGTAGGCAATTACCCTTCATCAACATGGAAACGAGACAAAGAAGAGGTCGTAATGCCCAAGGCCAAAACGGGCCCAGCTCTACAGGTACTGGTAGAGCTAGGAAACCGACGAATGGTGATCCTTCTGGTGCCAAGCCAAAGTATGACGAGTTGGGTCCAAAGCCGCAAGGACGAGTCAGCTCTGAGAAAGGTATTGTAGGGATTTATTTAGTACATTTTCACCTCCTTTTATTATTTGGCACTTGCTATGCCACTATATCACCCATGGCATCCCATTCAGTCATTTAACCCATTCATCCCATTGTACCATTCATCCATTCAACTGACCATCACCATTTCATGGTCAGTTGCACATCACACCTTCATTTGAATATGATTTCCTTGGGGAACATGAATATGCATCAAGTATGTATTGGTTCTATGAATATTCAGTAGAGGTTTATTATGTGTTTATATTTGCATGTACTTGAAGATTCAAGACAGATATTGTTGTGTTACCTTATTTGCATATTATGGGATATGCCACATGGTTCATTTTCACTATACATTAAATGTGCTCTGAGCAGTTGTCCTACGAGACTTCTTACAAGTAACACATGCCTGTGTTTCCTCCTTGCTGCTGTGTTAGGAGTGTCTGGGATTGTGTGTGTGATATTGAGAACCCAATTCTACAGTGGTTGCAGCGGTGTTTCTTAGCGCTCCTCTTCCCCAGAGCAGCAGGCAGCAGACTCCATCAGTTGCTGATGGCATGTAGCAGGACCTGCATTTTTCATCCTCCTTCAATACAGTTCATTGGAGCTGATTTTCATCTTTCTTCGATGGACTTCTTCTGTTTTTGAGGTATTGAATTATAGTCCAGCTTACTTGATTGTTGCTTGTCTTATTCTCCCTTCTTCACGCAGAACGTTTTGCAAGATTTTGCATCTGTTAGCATGTATTTCAGAGATGATTGTGTTGATGAATTTTCTGCTTTGTTGCATGAAGCTGTGTAATTAGGGCGTGGCATGCTGATTGTGATTTCTGATTATGATCTTCCTACTTCGTGTAAACACCCTTTGCTGTACACTCTTCGAGTATTATCGGCAGACCGGAGGCTGTTCTACTGACATTTGAGTGAGATAATTGAGATTTTATCTTTCTTCACATGATTTTGTTCGAGCTGTGTGAGAGAGATATTTATGTGAACTGCTCATTGTATTGCATTACAAACACTCTACATCGTTTTTTTTCTTGCTGATAGGACGCCCTCCATATTTCTGACTGCCAAACCATCCACCGGTCATGAGTTCGTTCCGTATTGAACTACCGGAGGTCTTCTCTGGTGAAGATGGGCAAGATTTTCGCCAGTGGGTGAGACGATTTGAAGTTGCCGTCGACTCAGTACCCGATACCACTATCAAGAAAGAGCACCTCCTCCCTTCACGTCTTTCTTCATTGGCGTTCACGGTCTGGGAAAGTCTGCCTACATCGGACAGGCAAGATTTTGGAAAGGCAAAGAAAGCCTTGACAGCCGTTTTTGGGCGGAACACTTATCTAAAAACTTTCCAGTCCTGCATCACCGCTAGGACCAGGCAGCCCATGGAACCGATGGAGGTATTTGCGGCGGCGATTGCCACCCTTGTGGCCGAAGCATTTCCGACGTACGACGAAGCCTCCAAGGATGGAGAGAAGTTTCGACGTTTTGTTGCTGGTGTGGACGTCAGGCTCCGGACAAAAATCTATGAGCTAGGAGCGGAGACATTCCAGGAAGCGGTTGAGATGGCAGTACGTATCCAGCAAGCAGGTACCCTGGTCCAATCTGCCAGCGGCTCATCCAGTCTCGCTGTGGCTGCAACAAAGGATATGGATCCTTACAGCGAGGTCATGAAGCGGCTAGACGCACTGGAAGAGAAGCTTGATAAGGTACACCTTCATAGTGCTGCATCACATCCTCCCTCGCAGAGATCTCCGAGCCCTCGCACCTCTAGTCAACAGTGGACCAACGATCGACAATCTGAGCGTTATGCTCAACGGCGGTACAGGTCGCCAAGCCCTCATCAGTATTCCCTCCATCAACATCGTCAGTTCCGGCGATCACCGAGCCCACAACAACAGTACAGGCCGTCACGACGTGATTCATACGACGATGCCAGATCTGTCAGCCCTCGTAGACATTATGATAATCAGCGGTCTGGACGCCCATCATCCTTCGACAGAAGAGATTCTCCCTTCCGTCAGATGAGCTACGACACGCCGAGAAATGTCCGCTTCGATAGATCTACAAGCCCGTATGGACATCGCTACAAAAGTTCACCGCCTAGGTTCAAACAGCCTGATGACCAGCGATCTGCACGCCCATCGTCATTAGACAGAAGAGATTCTCCCTTCCGTCAGATGAGCTACGACACGCAGAGAAAGGTCCACTTCGATGATCAGGGAAACTACCGTTAGTTGATGATGAGGGTCACTCGTCAACTACACTACCCAAGGCCCAAAACTGTGTTAACCATTCACGACCTGCAATGCCACAACCTCCGCCATATGTTCCGGTTATACTGGATAACACCTACGTCCTCGCATTCCTTGATACTGGTGCGCACATTTCGTTGATGAGCGCTGACTTCTACTACTCTATTCCAGAAAGTCAACGTAGTCCACTACAAAAGGTTGCTACCCTGGCTTCATCAGTGACGGGTGAATCCCTCGACACCATAGGGGCAGCCACACCAACCATACATCTTGGCAGTAGGTCTATTCAGCATCAGTTCTACATTGCAAGAAATGTGACTCATCCTTGCATTTTAGGCTGGGACTTCTTCACTAAGCATGGTGCTTCGATATCATCCCTTACTTCGACGTTCTCATTCCTTGATTATACGATACCACTGGTAGATAGTCACCAACATCAAGCTCCACTGAGGTGTAATGTTTCACTGGTTGGAACAGCCACTCTCCCTGGTATGAGCGAAACTCATGTACATGGCCGCCTGGTATATCCGCAAGCTGATGTTATTCCGCAAGACTACGACGGAATCTTTGAGCCCTCTATGGATGAGCACCACCAGGTTGCAGCTGGTGCTAAATCATTGTTTCGACCCCAGGATGGACTTATCTTAGTGCGACTCATCAATCCATCTGCCGAATCAGTGGAATTGCCACCAGACATGCACTTGGGCCAGTTTCACTCCATGACTGGACAGAACGATGAAGAGTATGCTGTAGTAGAGCAACAGATTGCAGCTACCAAACCAGAACTGCGCTCGGACGTCGACCATACGCTATCCACTTCAGGACTCACAGAGCAAGAATACATGCAGGCACAGGACCTCCTTTGTTCGTACCAGGATGTTTTCAGTTCATCGAGCGACGACATAGGACAGACGACAATGAGTCATCATGAAATCCACACAACCAAGGACAAGCCGATTCATCAAAGGGCTCACCGGACCTCACCAGCAATGAGGCTTGAGATTGAAAAGCACGCCGACAACATGCTGAAACGGGGTATCATCCAGCACAGTTACAGCCCATGGGCGAGCCCCATCGTCATGGTGAAGAAAAAGGATAATACCTACAGATTCTGCAAAGATTATCGTGCTCTCAATGCAGTGACAGTGAAAGACTCGCACCCAATTCCTCGTCAGGATGACACGATAGATGCTCTGTCTTCTTCGACATTCTTCAGCGTGATTGATCTTTCAGCAGGATACTGGCAAGTCCCACTGGATCCAAACAGCAAGGAAAAGACAGCATTCACAACAGGAACAGGAGTCTATGAGTTTAACGTGATGCCGTTCGGGCTTGTCAATGCGCCAATGACTTTTCAACGCCTCATGGAGCGGGTTCTTCAAGGACTACACTGGTCCACCTGTCTGGTTCATCTGGATGATTGCATCATTCTGGGAAAAGACCTCACTTTGCACCTAGCCAACTTGAAAGAGGTTCTTCAACGAGTATGAGAAGCTGGCCTGAAGCTGAAGCCTTCCAAGTGTCAACTATTCAAGAAGCAAGTCACCTACATTGGACATGTGATCAGCTCTGCAGGTGTACTACCAGATCCCAGCAATATCTCCAAGGTTGCTGCATTATCCAGGCCCAGGACTGCAACCCAAGTCAGATCTTTTCTTGGACTGGCATCGTTCTATCGTCGGTTCATCCCTGCATTTTCCAAGGTTGCAGCACCATTGACCGATCTGACCCAGAAGAGAGCTCAATTTGTATGGACTGATGATTGCGAGTCAGTCTTCAATGCATTGAAGCAGGCACTTGTCAAACCACCCATCTTAGCATACCCAGACTTCAGCGCCAAGTTTCTTCTAGCCACTGACGCTTCACAGGATGCTATAGGAGCTGTGTTGTCGCAGATTCATGAAGGCAAAGAACGCGTGGTGGCATACTACAGCCAGAAACTGACTTCCACTCAACAAAAATGGTCTACATATGACAGAGAGCTGTGGGCCATTGTTGCGTCAGTTAGACATTATCGACATTATCTACGTGGCCAAGAGTTTGATGTTATCACTGATCATCGCCCTCTACTGAGCTACAACAGGATACCAATCCAGGATGACGCATCTGGACGTCGAGCACGATGGGTTGTGGAGTTGAATGCATACACTTTCAAGGCCGTTTGCATCAGAATGCAGATGCCCTTTCACGTCTACCAGATCAGAGCCAACGATCAGCCGAGGAAAACCAGACACTTGGGGGAAACCTACAGATGAACTGTAGTATGGTCAACACACGATCAGCCACCAGAGATGCATCGCTAGACCAGCCAGAGCCAGAGTCTACAAACCCTCGGTCAAGGGGTACGACTACAGCTGACGAAGCCCCAGAGAATTTCATCCTTGCCAACCACAACGCGGATCTGCACCACCATCAGAAGCAAGACAAAGAGATTCAGGAGGTGATCACTTACATCAAACACCTCGTTTGCGGCGCTTCTTGTGGCAACTCCCACGTCTCGTCTGTAAAGATGGCATCCTTTATCGCAGAAGACAAGACAACTCAGGCATAACCGCACTTCAGGTGGTGATCCCAGAGGCATTCGTCCCTCGCATCCTAGAAGAGTTACATGGGAATCCTTCGTCAGGACATTTCGGAATCCAGCGTACTCTCTTGAGAGCAGAGTCGATGTGCTACTGGCCGTTCATGCACAGGGACATAACGAACTACTGCAATACATGTACCGCATGTGAATCGATGAGATCACCAAACCCAAAGCATCAAGCTCCACTCAAGAGCATCAAAACCGATCACCCACTTCAAATGGTTGTTGCCGATATAGCTGAGCTTCCGACATCAAGAAATGGATATCGCTACATCTTGGTCGTCGTTGACCATTTCAGCAAGTACACCAATATTTACGCTATGCGGGACCAGACAGCTAAGACGGTAGCCAAACATCTGTTCGAGGATTACACCAAAGAGCATGGAATACCCGAGTCGCTACACACCGACCAGGGCCGACAGTTCGAGTCGCGGATCGTCCAAGATCTGTGTCAGAGGCTCGGCATTAGAAAGTCCCGCTCATCCCCTTATCATCCACAGGGGGCGGGTATTGTGGAGAGAGCGAATCGAGTTATTAAGGGTCAGCAGGCACGATACATGGCAGACCGAGGAGGACAATGGGATACACATATCCACCAGCTGCAACTGGCGTACAACACCAGCGTACACAGCAGTACTGGATTGACGCCATATTTCATCATGCATGGCAGAGAGGCAAGAATTCCAGCCAACGTCACTTGCCCAGTTGCGCCTCCTTCATATGATTCAGCACAAGAGTACGTCGCGGACGTTTTTACGTGGTTGAAGAAGGCTTTCCAATACGCCAGGCAGAGGGCGGACCTCTCCCAGCTACGACAGAAGAAGGATTATGATGCCGGTTCTCGTACGGTCAAATATGTACCAGGGGATCTGGTGTGGCTACACGACGAAGTCAACATTAGAAACAAGCTGGAGCCGAACTGGAGGGGACCCTTTGCAGTCAAATCAACTTCACGGGATGGCCTGAACTACAGCATAACTGACATCCATGACGGCAGGACCAAGGTTGTACACCATAATAGGCTAAAGATTTTCCGATCTAAGGTGAGCCTTGAGAACAGTGGTCTTCCTATTGCGCACGGTCAACAGGGGACACCAGAGGACAGATTGCTTTCTCCTTCAAGCAATGCTTCACCCCGTTCATCAATTGAGGTGCAGTTGCCGGCACCCGAACCAGTGGTCCACTCCAGCCTGAACGACGGGACTAACCTTCGACGGAGAGGGGACAGCTCTGTCCAACCATCATGGGCAGAGCAGCCTTCTAAGCAAGCAGGGCAGTCTACTCAGCAGGCACCACCAGTAGACCAAACCACTCAACGCCTGAGGGACGACCGTTCTGTCCAACCATCATGGGCAGAACAGTCAAGTCGACAGCTGTCGTCACACCAGCAGTCATCTACTCAATCCAGGGCTGGCCCATCTGATCAACCGTCATGTCCAGAAAGGCTGCATCAGCATCGGGCATCCGCATCTACGGAGGACCTCACTGGCCTACCACCAGGGTCAGAGAGGTCAAGACATCTCCAACCTCCTGCACAGCCCATGGCAGACGATTCTTCTCAACAGTCACGCTTGGAGGATACTATGCTTCAAGCCCAGCCGGATCAACGCCCCAGGCAGAGCAATGGTGAGCAGCTAGAACGTCCGCCTCGCCCATCGCAGTCTCGAAGCGTGGACCCTTCAGCAAGTCCAGGACCTTCTAACGTCGGGGACCTGCAGCCTTCTACGATGTTACCCGAGATGGCACGAGATGATTCAGCGAGCGGACATGTTAGGACTCACCGATCTGATGACCCAACAGGAGAAATGGACTCTAGTGTGCCGACTAGGCAATCGCGTTATGGTCGAACTGTTCGCAGACCGCAAAAGTTTGGTGATTTCCACATGTGAAATCCACAGCTAGTATTCATCACTTCATATAAGGACTTTTTAGGGTCATGCTGTTTAAGTGTAGAATTCAAAGAATAGGATTAGAGACATTTCCGATTTATGTAGGAATCGCTTTTTGAAAGTAAAGAAAAGTGCATTCGCGAGATAGGACGAAATGAACACATTTGCGATATGTGACTTAAGGATATTAGACAGAAAGGAAAAACACGAGATATGACGAAGTGAACTTTTTGAAGGACATGTTTTCGCGATGTATGGAGAAATGAACTCTTGAGAGTGAAGGAAATGCACTGTTTTCGACCATTCGATTTGAATGAGCAGTTATGTTCAGATAGAGTGAGATGGACTATACAGGGTGGCCCAAAAAAAACGGAACGGGGCACTTCCCAAAATAAAGTAACACATGTATTATGTCCATCGGATAGAGTGTCTTTTCAAATGAACAACGATACCAAGAACAGTCAATTTGGTCGTGTAGTTTTTGTTTTAGGGCCCTGTGAGTGACACCATGTCAGGTTCTCTTTTTTGTCAATTTGTATTGAGCCAGCGCTTGATGAATTGCACGAACCGCCGTTCATATCGTTGAGCATCGCGCACTATTGTTAGTGTGCACTCAGCCGTGTGCCGAGAGAATGGGCCTGGTCGCTGAATGGTATTACGGGCAAGGAGTGCGGTTAAACTGGCATTGACTAGGTCGAAATCGACATAAATCGGCACCTGACATGGTCTCACTCACTGCGTCCTTAAACAAAAACGACCTGACCAAAATTACTGTTCTTGGTATCGTTTTTCATTGGAAAGGACACCCTATCCGATGAACATAAACATTGTGGTATTATATTTTGGGAAGTGCCCCGTTCCGTTTTTTTTGGGCCACCCTGTATATATCAAGGTTGATATTATAGAAATTGACTTTAAACCTTGGAAGAGGAAAAAGGACTGTATTTTCTCCTCATACTCACTCATTTGGAACTCTGGTTATAGGACAGTTATATATGTTGTATCTGAACAAACAAAAGGAATAGGACAGTTACATAATTATTGCCTAAAAAGATTGATTTTTGTTTATAACGAATGATGTTTGCAAATGTTTAATTTAAAAAAAAGAAGAAAGACATCGAGTTATTTTATTTTAGAGTGATCGACATCCGGAACGATTCATTTGCTAGAGAAATGACATAATTGCCAACTGTCAGCAGTTTTTTGCATTGATATTTCGGTAGCATTTTGAATTATGCGTTTTGGTAAAGAGGATAAAAAAAAATTTGTTCTTTTGGTTAAGTATGCAATGGCTTATCCAGTTGGCAGGTATGTCATGCTTGGTCGTTGTAGTAATTGTGAGGATATAAAATTGTATTGGTACATGAAGAAGTTAAGATTTTGATCCAGGAATTGCTAAGGGCCACTTTTCTGGCCGTAGAGCCCAAAAATCCTATATTATGTCAATATTTTTTTCTTTTCTAAAGGGATACCCTCTTGTAATTTCAAGACATGTTTTTGGTCGAATTATATTTAGTAAACAAAAATTACTGTTTAAAAAAAAGAAGAATAAATTGAAGAAAAGGTTATATTTCATTTAAAAGTGACACTTTATAGAAAAGATTGGGTCGAAATTTGTTGAAAAGGTGTCGGTACCACAGACAAAATGAGCATGTGGGACTTCAGACGTTTTTTTGACGTTGTTTATAAAAATTTAGATAATTGAAAATGAAATATCCCTTACGTAATGCATAACATGCTGGAATATTCACAATTTTTGTGTTGTTTTGGGGATTATTTATTTTTCAAGGTCAAATTTGCATTATGAAGCCACTTTATGACTTTTTTGTGTTGAAATAAGTTCTCAGGATTTTTCTGGTTGAATGTTTCAATTTATTATGCTCAAAATAATAGATGATGTCATGTAAATGATGCAAATTAGATATTTTTGATAAATTATTGACTTTTTGTATACATGGAAAGTGTATCAATGCTTAAAAAAAAAACTCCGCTGTTTACGGGTTAAGTGATATACATGCGACTTTTGGAGTTGTATTGATTTTTAAACAAAAAATGCCCACGGATGTTGCGTAGGCATGCTATTTTTGGGGTAGAGAGTTCTACCACTTCCTTTTGCCGGTTTTTGTTTCATATATGTAATTGGATAAAGTTCGATTTTAGGGCAGAATTTAGTTTTGAAAGGAGATTTGAGATAATTCTGTGTTGTGGGGCAATTTAGTAAATTGGAAATTGTTCTATTTTATGAGGCTTTGGATATCAACTTAATTTGTATTGAAACTCGTTATTTTGTTTGAGGTTATGATATGCAGTATGCGAATTTGATTTTATATATCACGTAGTCCCTAGGGGGGATTGATGTGCAGCTATATTATAAATGTTGGGACAAGAAAGTCGTGAAGAGTTGCTTGCATGATAGTATAACAAGAAAGTGTTGACAAGAAAGTGTTTTGAGCTGAAAAATTTTTTTTTGCAACAGAGAAAACAGTCGTTTGAAGAAGATTGTTTACATTCGTTTATGTGAAGTAAAATGAGGACATTTTATTTGTGAGAGGAGGGGTATTTTGTAGGGATTTATTTAGTACATTTTCACCCCCTTTTATTATTTGGCACTTGCTATGCCACTATATCACCCATGGCAACCCATTCAGACATTTAACCCATTCATCCCATTGTACCATTCATCCATTCAACTGACCATCACCATTTCATGGTCAGTTGCACATCACACCTTCATTTGAATATGATTTCCTTGGGGAACATGAATATGCATCAAGTATGTATTGGTTCTATGAATATTCAGTAGAGGTTTATTATGTGTTTATATTTGCATGTACTTGAAGATTCAAGACAGACATAATTGTGTTACCTTATTTGCATATTATGGGATATGCCACATAGTTCATTTGCACTATACATTAAATGTGCTCTGAGCAGTTGGCCCACGAGACTTCTTACAAGTAACACATGCCTGTGTTTCCTCCTTGCTGCTGTGTTAGGAGTGTCTGGGATTGTATGTGTGATATTGAGAACCCAATTCTACAGTATCATCAGGAACCACACATATTTATGTATTTGCACTTATAATGTAAGGACACTAAGGTCAGAAGAAGACCTAGACACCCTCCTTGAAGAAATAGAGAATGTGAAGTGGCATATTATAGGACTCGCAGAAACAAGAAGAACACCAAACCTCATTAAGTTAAATAGGTGTGGCCACACATTGTTTACTACCTCTGCAACCAAAAGAGGAAATAATGGAGTAGGATTTCTGGTTAATAAGAACATGGAAAGTAATATACTGGAGTATAAAGAAATATCAGACCGAATGGCATATTTGAAATTACAAATTAATAAGCAACACACAATGAAGATTATTCAGGTCTATGCACCCACTTCACGACGACGAAACAGTAGAAGATATATACACTGACATAGACCGGATAATGGCAACGGAAAATACATCCTTCACTATACTCATGGGAGACTTAAATGCAAAGATAGGAGTGAGTAAAGATCAGGAAGAGAATGGTGTAGGTCCATTTGGGATAGGTGACCGGAACGAGAGAGGGGAAAGGCTTCTAGAATATGTTGCAAGCAGAAACATGGTGATTGGCAATACATGCTTTAAGAAACCAAAGGACAGATATTGGACATGGGAAAGTCCTAATGCAGCAACCCATAATATGATTGATTACATCTTTACGGACCACAAGAGATTATTGATGGATGTAGAGGTTATACCGAAGGTCGACACAGGCAGTGACCATAGATTTGTTAGAGCAAAAGTAAGGATCAACAAGAAGATGGAAAGGATAAGAAGAATGAAGATATCAAGGAAAAGACATATTGACTTGGGAAAGCTTTCAGAAAAACAACACCAATTCCAACTTGAATTAGAGAACAGATTCTCACTTCTAGAAGACTTTGTAGGCGATGAGCCACTTGATGATGCATTTGAACAAGTAACAAGTACGATTATGGAGGAAGCAGAGAAGCTAGCTAAAGGTAAAAAAGAGATAGTAAACACAAACAATAGCAGCGCGGAAGATATTCGAAAAATGAACGAAAAGAGAAAAGCTCTGAAACCCTTCAGACAGACATCTGAACAAAACCAGATCGAGTATACAGAACTAAACGAGACAATCCGCAAGATGAGAAGGCAGCAAAAGAGACAACACAGGACCAAGATGGTGAAAGAGGTGCTGGAAAGCAATAAAGGGCCCAAAATCATCAATACAAAACTGGAGGGAGGAAAAAAGCTCTTATCATCACTGAAAACAAAAGATGGGACAGAAGTTAACGACAAAGACAAAATCACAGAAACCATTGAGGAATTCTATAGAGAACTGTATGATACGGATAGACCAGATTGGAGAACAGAAGAAAATTGGAATGAAAAAGCGGACAGTGTACCACCCATTGAGAAAGACGAAGTGCAGAAAGCTCTAGATCACATGAAGAAAGGAAAGGCTCCTGGAGAGGACCAGTTAACCGCTGACATATTGAAGCTGGGAGGAAAGAGTACTGTCGACATCTTGACAAAATTGTTCAACAGGATCCTTCAACTGGAACAAGTTCCTACTCAGTGGAATGAATCTAAAGTTATTATACTGTTCAAAAAAGGAGATACAAAAGACATAAAGAATTATAGACCCATTAGTTTACTACCTCACATGTACAAGGTTTTCACAAAAATTATTCTTGCAAGAATCCAAAGACAGCTAGATGAAAATCAGCCAAGAGAACAGGCAGGCTTTCGAGCAGGATTCAGAACATCAGACCATCTACACACTTTAAGTCAGATCATTGAAAAGGCGAAGGAATATCGTTTGGACATTTGTCTTGGATTTGTAGATTACGAGAAAGCCTTCGATAGTTTAGACCACCAGTCACTATTAGATGCTCTACAGAAACAGATAGACGATGAGAAATACATCCGCCTCATCAAAGCTATTTACAAAGACCCTAGCGCCAGAATTCATCTGGAGAATACGACTACCAATAGTTTTAAAATCCTAAAAGGTGTCAGACAGGGTGATCCAATCTCTCCGAAACTCTTTACAGCAGCCATGGAAGACGTCTTTAGAAACCTGGATTGGCAATCGAGAGGAATTAAAATAAATGGGGAATATTTGAATCATTTAAGGTTTGCAGATGACATTCTGCTTGTTAGTCATGATCCTCTGGAACTACAGACGATGATCCAGGAGTTGAGCGTAGAGAGTAAAAAGGCAGGACTCAAAATGAACACTAAAAATACTAAAGTAATGATGAGCAACCAGCTACAAGACCATACAATTGCAGTTGATGGCATGACAATTGAGAAGGTGGATAGTTACATATACCTCGGTAAAAAACATCACTCTTGAAAATGAAACAACAGGAGAAGTGCGACGAAGAATACAGCTAGCTTGGGTGAAGTTTGGGAAACTCAGCATTATACTCCGAGATGAGAATCTTCCAATCTCCCTCAAAAGACAAATTTTCAATCAATGCATAATTCCGGTACTATCCTACGGGGAAGAGACTTGGGCAACAACTAAGAAATTGGAAAAGAAGCTTAGAGTCACAGAAAGAGCAATGGAGAGGATTATGGTAGGAGTTACAAGAAGAGACAAGGTCAGAAATGAGGACTTAAGAAAGAAAACAAATGCCAGGGATACCATACAGGAAATAAAAACAAAGTAATGAAGATGGGCAGGCCACCTTGCAAGACGTAAAGATAATAGATGGACACATAATATAACTAAATGGACACCAATAACACAATCAGACGAAGATGCAGACAGAGTAGACGTTGGATGGATGACATCAAAGAATTTGGGGGTGTTACATGGATGCGACTAGCACAAGATAGAAGAAGATGGAATGGTGATGAAGAGGCCTTCCTTCTGCAGTGGAGAGACATAGGCTAGATAGATAGATAGAAGTGTACATTTCAAGCATCATGTTATGAGCTGGGCTTTGTCCAATATGAACTTTAGCCTGATAGATACATATTTGAAAGCATTCTGATGGAACCCAGAATAGCATCAGTCATGGGATACCCATATTGGGAAGCTTATTGGGGGTCCAGGGGGCCGAGCCCCCGGAAGCTTTGGGATTCGTAATATCCATATATAAATATGTTGTATATATGTAAATATAGAGTTAACTATGGCTTTTGAATTAGCTGTTTAGAGATTGGAAGATTATTATTGAAATATCCTGCTATGATAAGGGCACTGTCCAAGTATGGATGAATTTTAGTGTGATAGATAAATACTGTCGATTGCAATCACCCTGATGGAACCCTGAATCGAATAAGTCAAGGGATACCCACATTGGAAAGCTTATTGGGGGTCCAGGGGGCGAAGCCCCCGGAAGCTTTGGGATTTGTAATATCCAGAAATACAATTATCTATTGAATAGTTAGCTAAATTTTAGTGAGCGAAGCGCAGACGCACGGTGGGCCAGGATCGCCTGAAAGTTTGCCAAGAGAGAAGTCCTGAATAAAACTATTTAATGAGTACAGGGCTGGGACTGGGTCAAATAACCTTAATGGGGGTTCCAGGGGCGCAGCCCCGAATTTTTTTGGATTTGGGCAGTTTAGCATTATCAAAAAGTGGTTTAAAGTAGACTATTATAGTTACTATATTAGTAACAACTTCTATTCATGAGAGGGGGCAATGCTTCTTAATTATAATGTTATTATATATTTTTGAACCCCAAATATTGGGGGGGAGGGGGATGATAATACAGGCCATCCCCCCACCTGAAATATTGGGGGGGATATATCCCCCCATCCCCCCCGTGATCGACGCCCCTGGATCTGATTATGCATTATTACGTGATCCCCGCGTGTAGTACGGTTCTATTGTTCAGGGATTAGTCGATTGATTGTATGACTGAATCTGATTATGCAATATTACGTGATCCCCGCGTGTAGTACGGTTCTATTGTTCAGGGCTTAGTCGATTGATTGTATGACTGGATCTGATTATGCAATATTACGTGATCCCCACGTGCAGCACGGCTCCATTGTTCAGTGCTTAGTCGATTGATTGTATGACTGAATCTGATTATGCAGTATTACGTAACCCCCACGTGCAATACGGTTGTATTATTCAGGGCTTAGTCGATTGATCGTATGACTGAATCTGATTATGCAGTATTTTGTTATCCCCACGTGCAGTACGGTTCTGTTGTTCAGGGATTAGTCGATTGATTGTATGACTGAATCTGATTATGCAGTATTACGTAACCCACACGTGCTGTACGGTTCTATTGTTCAGGGCTTAGTCGATTGATTGTATGACTGGATCTGATTATGCAATATTAGGTTATCCCAGCAAAGGGGAAATCGATACCTTTTGTGGGATACAAAGTGCGCACAAATCAATATTTCACTCTTGGCCCGTTGGGCGCCCCTGATAGGAAGATTAGGGAAATCAATATTCTTTACAATGATACACAGAGAGGTTTTTTTTTTTTTGTCCAGTCTCCCCCAGTTCCACACTCTCTTTCTCTTTATACATATCTATAGCCCCTCCATTTGTTCCTCCTTGCTTTGTATCATGGTACCGTATATGTATTGTGCAACTATAATGTACATGTAACTAATAATAATAATAATAATAATAATGCATTTATATAGCGCTTTTTCCATATTGAATGTTCAAGTTCAAGTTATTGAAAGAGGCAAGTTTTCAATTGTTCTTTAAACAAATTGAATGAATCTTGGTTGCGGACGGTCAAAGGTAGTTTGTTCCAAAGTTTGGGTGCTGCAGAAGCGAAGGCTTTATCCCCAAGTGTAGGAAGCATCTTGGCAGTTGGATGGTTCAGCAGAGTGCCTTGTGAGGAGCGGAGTGAGTACCGGTACGGCTGGCTAATTGTAATAAGTTCAGTGGCGTATAGAGGAGCTAGGCCATGAATACATTTGAAAGTGAGCATGAGAATCTTGAACTGGACTCTGGACCTGATGGGGAGCCAGTTGAGTTGACGGAGAACAGGTTTCATGTGAGAGAATTTGGGGGATTTCGTGGCAAGTCTTGCTGCTGCATTCTGGACACGCTGCAGCTTTTCAGTGTGCGTTGCAGTGGCACCATAGAGCAGGCTGTTGTATTAGTACAGGCGGCTAATAACGAATGCATGGATGAGGGTGAGAAGTGACTTCTGGTCTAGATACTTGCTGATGTGACGAATGTCATGCAGGTGAAAAAAGGCTATCCTGCAAGTTGCAGAGACATGTTTATCCATGTTCAGGTTATGGTCGAACACAAAGCCTGGGTTTGTAACGCTGGCCGAAGGGGTGATTTCAGCACTACCAATCTTAATGTGTGAAGTGTTGATCTTCTGTAGCTGCTGCCTTGTTACAATCATGATAACCTCTGTTTTGCTGTCGTTGATCAGAAGTTTATTTTCAGCATCCATGATCGAATGTCACTAAGGCAGGTCTCCATAGCTGCAATAGCTGCAGCCTCACTTCCAGCATGATCATGCTTGAAAGAAAAGTACAACTGAGTGTCATCCGCGTAGCAATGGACATCCAGAAGATGCTTCCCAATGACATCAAACAGCTCAGATGTGTATATTGAAAACAGGAGAGGGCCCAGACAAGACCCTTGTGGAACCCCACAGTTAAGGACAAACTTGTCTGATTGGGATCCACGAACTGTCACACGCTGACTCCTTTCGCTCAGATAAGACCGGAACCAATCCAAGGCATTTCCGGGGATTCCAATCTTGGTGTGAAGGCGTGAGATGAGGATGGAGTGATCAACAGTGTCGAAAGCGGAGCTCAGATCGAGCAATACCAGGAGAGTTACTTGCTGTGAGTTCATGTTGAGGAGAATGTCATTCTTGATTTGTAACAACGCAGCCTCAGTACTGTGATTCTTCCTGTACGCTGACTGGAGAGGAGGAATTAGTGAATGGTCCTGCATGTGGCGATGGAGCTGGTCGCAAACTGCGCACTCTACCAACTTTGATAGGAAACACAAGTTGCTTATCGGGAGGTAGTTCTTGAACTCACAGTCTAGATTCTCCTTCTTTAACAAAGGCGTCACAATTTCATCTTTCCAGTCATCAATGAAGACGCCCGGCTGAAGGGAGAGGTTGACGATGGAAGTCACGACAGGAAGAAGAAGATCAAGACAGCTCACGATGAGATGAGATGGCATTGGATCAGGTTGTCTGCTTACCACACTTCAGAACAAGAGCTCTGACATCTGCAGTTGACATCATGTCAAAGTGTTCCAGTAGAATGTCTTCTTCCTGAGTTGCAGTTGTTGGACTTGAAGCAGATGGTGGTTCAAGAGTAGATGAATCAGGAGTAATTTCAATATGATGAATACCTTCAATCTTCTGAGTGAAGAATTCTCCAAAATCGTTCGCTAATTTCCGGGAATCAGGATCAGAATGAAGAGGCACATCCTTGCAACGTCCACGAAGTTTGCTTGTGTACTGGAAAAGGCGTCTAGGATTGGATTTGTGTTGGTCTATATTAAGAGATGTGAAGAAGTCCTGCTGTGCATCAGCAAGCATATTATTAGCAATGTTCATCTTTTCCTTGTATGTAGCAAAATCCGCGTCAGATCTTGTACGTCTCCATCTACGTTCAGCGCGTCTCTTACACTGCTTAGCTGTCCGCATGTCGCTGTTGTACCAAGGAACAAGGTTACGTGAGGGAATTCTATGCGTCTGGAGGGGGCGTGCTTGTCTAAAGTCACAGATAGTGTGGTATTATAACAAGTAACTAGTTCATTGAGTTCACTTGGAGAGTCAGTGCAAAGTTGTGATGACCGGGGATCATCCTTCATCGCGTCTTGGTTTATAGACTTTATCTTCCGATACGAGATTTCTTTGACGGAAAAATTGGGTTTCTCGGCATTCAGATGACAAATCACAGAAAGTGATCCGAGAAGAGATGATGGGGTGAGGGTGGGTAAGAAATGATGTTTCCTGGCTGACGAGAAATTAACAGATCAAGGATATAATCATAACCAGATACACACACACAAACACAAACACATACATACACATTATGTGTGGGTACACTTACAAAATGGGCAATCACTTCCATGTTTCTGATTTGATGGTTTTATTGTATCATTTATGTCAACATTAATCACATGATAAAGCAATACATTGATTATAAACTAATTTGGGGTTTTGTGCGGACAAATTTCAATGAAAATTGTTAGGGCCTATATATTCATTTTAATAGTCATTGGATTAAAGCATTTCATAACGTTTTGATAAAATAGCAAAACGTAATACTTCTTCTTGGACTACCATTAAGAGGATGTTCCGCGTCTATAGAGGGGGTGAGTAAAACATGGCAATAGTTTGATGAATGATGATATCATCATTTTGGTGTCGGGGGACTTCAAAACATCGGATGTTAGATCTTATTGTCTGCATGGGTGTAGACATTGGGTGATTTCAAGTATGGTGTTTAAACCTGGTGTTAGTGTTTATTACACACTAAATCGGGCTTAAACACCATACTTGAAATGACTTAGTGTTAGGATGGTGTTAACATGATGACCTCTGATTTCACGGTTGTACAAACTTCCGTTTCCGACAGGCAGTGTTTATTGATATGGCAATATACTATCCTAGATGGTGTTGAGCTAGTGTTAGTGTTTATTAAACACTAACTGCAGCCTTAACACCGTACTTGAAATGAGTTGGTGTAAGAGGTTTGACCTCGTACTTCCGGCAGTGCCACGTGGTTGCTGGTGTTTAGCGTCGTCTGCTAATCTGCCCAGTAGTGTTAGTGTTGAGCATGTATACGCAAAACTCCATAGAGATAACAACTTCCATAGGGATCGAAATGAAAGTCATTTCAAGTACAGATCGAGCTGGTGTTAGTGTTACTGTTGAAAGGTGGGCATTAAAATCACAATTCTGAACTGAAATGGTGGTGTTTTCGTTTGTCTAAGCATGTAAAAAAGGTATCAACCTAGATAATTTGTGAAATTTTACTTAAGTGAAGTTTATGAAACGCAATGAAAATCTTATTTTTTTATGAATGTATTAATTTGAATATCTATAGTAATTTACCCAAATAACGTCATACAATTCATATTTTTACCCATAAATCTGATATTCACATTTTTCACTACATTTTGGAATAGAATAGAATAATAATTCATTCATCAAAACAAATTGGAATAGCCAGTTTCTTCCTTATGTGTTTTATTGTTTTTATAATGAATTATTGTATGTACATAATTATGGCTTTGTTTTTATACTTCTGCATTTGTATTGTTTGTGTTGTTTGTTTCATTTAACTATAATTTAACTTTTTGAGCACCAAAACAAACACTACAAATGTAAACCAGACCAAACCAACGATGTATCTATTTTGAACGAAAACTTATATTGGCCAGTTGTTTTGTACACACATCACGAAATTGAGCGATTTTCGGGATTTCGTAACGTGATTTAGTAACGGTAGGTCCGAGCTTTACGGTTTGGAGCAATAAAACAAATCTCGGAGGTGGGGGGGGGGGGGATAATGGCCCCCAGCCTTGTCGAGCCACATGTACAATATCATACAGAGGTGGTTAATTCCTGTGATTCTTGCAAAATTGTTACCTACTTTTCAGGCAGCTAATTATTTTCGAAACCAGAATGTTTTTCTAAATAGGCCTAATTATACGTTCTAGCTCCCATGTTTTAAAAAAGCCTATGAATGACTGCTACTTTCAAAATACTTAGTTTACACCTTTTCAGTTCGATGTTGAGAATGAGAAAGATCAGAATCTTGTCATCAGTTTATATTTGAAACATTGTGATTCATGATGATTATTTGTCCCCCCCCCCCAACACACACTCCTCTAGAGGACCCTGTACGTAATGTATACACTGACAATTGTTTGTACATCTTTGACATTTTATAAACAAACTTGTAATTGAGTTCAAAGCTCTACGAGATTTGTTTTTAATAATGGCAAAATAAAAAAAAGTTACCACATCGGGGACTCGAACCCACTTCTAACAATTAATTTATTACGTGATACACGTGCGACCGGCCTTACCCATTCCGCCACAGAATCCCTAATGATCACGTGACAGATTTAATCAAACTATATAACATGTCACGTACTATCGGTATTCACTCTGAACTTGTACCGTGCTGCCACTGCGAGTTATGCCTTCATCGTCGGCTATGCAAACCGCTAGCGCTAGCGATGTGTCTCTGCGCGCAGCGGGCATTCAATTTTTAAAAGAGAGTCACGCACATTTATTGCGAGTTTAGTTACGAATTCCACGAAAAATAGGGAATATCCACTAACATCGTATCGATCAAGTGAATGGTTTGAATATTTTCTTCTAATTATGGTATTTAATGCATGCATGTGGTAAGTCTTTATTACGATTTGCTCTATAATTCGTAAGCATATGAAAGTTTTCGTCACCATTTTAAAGGAGTTCTGGTGATATTTGTCTGGTGTTGACTAACACTATCGATCCTGATATCGATATTAGGATTGGTAGCGATTTGGTATGATCGTTTTCGGAAAGTTCGTGACCTCCTCTTAATCTGGAAGCTGGTGTTTAGCTCAGATTAGAGGCAGTTTTTCATCCTCAACACTAACACTAACCCCAACACCATACTTGAAATCACCCATTGTGTTTTGTTATGTTGGCAAACACTTGTACCACAATGTAACGATGTGGTGCCCATCTTGGAATCCATTCAATGTTGCTAGGGTATTCCTGCCTCCTCGTCTTTGCCTTTGAATACTGGTTGAACAGCAGACTCGACCCCATCCACGTAGAGTGCTATATTGCGACGTATTTGCTCTACGGTTTCCGCAGTCTCGTTCCCGAGAAGAATCTGCAAGTTTTTGAGGTAATCCACGCAGACTGCAACTAATTCGGGTTTTATCCCAAGTAGGCTGGGGGTGTATTCGAAAAACTGTATCTTTGGCTAATGACAAAATACGTATTCTGACAATTCTCATAAATGTTGTATTATCTCTGAAAGTTTGTTAAAGTGATTCAGGTAAAGTGTCAGATATTGCACAAAATGACATTTGAGACTTCAATCCTATATCAATATCATTGTAAAATACAATTGAAAGATTTGTGAAAGTTTGAAAGAAAACGAAAACCGTTTACCTCGTGAAAAAAGGGAATATTGATTTCATATTTTATCACCGAAAACTGATGGCTTACCGTAAATTTGTCACAGGAATGATGGTCCGCGGCCGTTGATATGCGCACCCGTACATGTACACATCGGCTCAGCTCAACAGTCGCGGGTACATCGACTCGTTGAATTGCGCTGCCGTGTCTATCTGGGAGGTTCAGCCCGTGATCGCGTTGCCCGTTGCGCGCCCGCCGGGTGGCCTGGGCGTGAACGTAATAACTACAGCTACCGTAGCTACCAAATAAAAGCAACTCCACGTACGCATATTCTGAATTTCCATTGTTCTCTTTCAAATTTTCTTATATAACTACTCACTCTCCCACTCTCATATAGTAGGCAACATCCGCCATATTGTGTATTCATTTTTCATGGAGACAATGGAATAGCGGGTCAGACTGAAAGGGGGCACACCGTATATTTTTGTCTACAGAATGTTCCCCCTGTATAATACATTATTGGCTTTCTTGCAGTGGCATGACTATTTTGAAAAGTGGGGGTGGGGTCGTGGAAGGGAGCAGGGATGGTGGATGGTGTGGGAGGGGTATCGCACTATCGACCCTCCCACAGTAGGGAGCTTTTGCAACTTTTCACTCGAAAAAATGTGCAGTGTGTTCCTTACCTTGGAATATACTAGAATTCAAGAAAGCATGACCTCGGGACCACATGATTGAAACCATTATAGAAACAGGCATACACCCTACATGCATGTCTATAATATATAGGCTACATTTGGGGAGGGTATGTGGGTAGACTTTTTGTATGTATCACCTCGGAAGTATACTAGTTGTGCAAAGGATAGATATCCCCCACCATTCACCCTGTCATACTCCCAATCTATTCCTGTGATGTTTATATGCATGTCTATATATAGGCGACATTTGGGGAGGGTATGTGGGTAGATTATTTGTATGTATATCTTTAGAAGTATGCTAGTTATGCAAAGGAGAGATATCCCCCACCCTTCACCCTGTCATACCCCCAATCTATTCATGTGATGTTTTGTATTTTTATGGCAAATTATTAGGGGGGATGCGCCCCCAGGCAACATCACTGCATGTAGAGGTTGCTCCCCATGTACTCCTTATTTTTTAATAACACAGTGAATGAAAAATATAGATTTTCAGACAGTGTGAGCACATTATTTATCTTTTATGTCAACCAGTTGCAAATAACTACAAGTCTGTTTTGTGTTAGTATCTAACATGCGCACACACACACACACACCCACACTCACACATACTCTGCGGATACATCACTACACAGAGCCCACATTTACATTCAAGTACAGTCAAACCTGTTATAGCAGCCACCTTTTTATAGCAGCAAACCTGCCTATAATGGCCACCAAACATGATCCCTTGCAGAGAAAAGGAATGTAATGGAACCTGTCTATAGTGATCACCTTTCTACAGTGGCCACTTTGATTGGCAGTCATGGTACACAGGTTTGACTGTACATTTTCATGCTTCTAGCCGTTTTCCCCCCTTTACCTGGTACTATGTGTGCATTTTTTACATTTCAAACTAACAAAATCGCCTGTTTGTGTATGCTGGTAAATTGTACTTTTTTGAAGTAGGATTTACATTCCTGAAATTTGAAGCAATGCAAATGGTTGAATAACTTGTGTATTTACACAGCATTTTCACATTTTATGAAAATCAATTATATAACAATATGCAATTATTGTTATTTGGATACTTTGTATTTAATTTTTCAATAAATGCAGAAGCAACTGTTACAAAAAATGAAATACTGGGTGATTGATTCAACTTTTGGATGTGTGCAGATCATGTAGTGTCTCTGTGAATTTATTTATTTATTTATTTATTTATTTATTTTGGTATACATTTCAAACTGATCAGCAGCAGTGCTGAAAGGATCAGTGTACATTGAACATCAAAACATACATAGTATAAACAATACAATATAGCAATTGTTACATTCGAATTTGAATGAATTGGAACAACAAAATGTTGAGAATGAGAAAGATCAGAATCTTGTCATCAGTTTATATTTGAAACATTGTGATTCATGATGATTATTTGTCCCCCCCCCCCCCCCCCCCCAACACACACTCCTCTAGAGGACCCTGTACGTAATGTATACACTGACAATTGTTTGTACATCTTTGACATTTTATAAACAAACTTGTAATTGAGTTCAAAGCTCTACGAGATTTGTTTTTAATAATGGCAAAATAAAAAAAAGTTACCACATCGGGGACTCGAACCCACTTCTAACAATTAATTTATTACGTGATACACGTGCGACCGGCCTTACCCATTCCGCCACAGAATCCCTAATGATCACGTGACAGATTTAATCAAACTATATAACATGTCACGTACTATCGGTATTCACTCTGAACTTGTACCGTGCTGCCACTGCGAGTTATGCCTTCATCGTCGGCTATGCAAACCGCTAGCGCTAGCGATGTGTCTCTGCGCGCAGCGGGCATTCAATTTTTAAAAGAGAGTCACGCACATTTATTGCGAGT